>JAPTJF010000099.1:0-156181 GCA_029339195.1 Micractinium sp. NFX-FRZ | reverse complement strand
CGGCGCCGGGCGCTCGGCCGGCGGCAGCGGCAGCGGCCGCGCCGCTGGATCCCGCGACTCCTCCCAGCACACGCGCTCCACCACAGAGCACTGCAGCGAGCAGGAGGCGCCGGCGGTGGGGACGGCGGCGGCCGCCGCCGCTGCTGGGCCGCCCGCCGCCTTCCTCCGCTCGCTCTCCACCTCGGGCAGCACAGGTGCGCTGCTCCTGCCTTGTGCCCTGCCCGCTGGTGGTTGCTTTGCCTCGCCCCGCCTGCTGCCAGCATGCTAGCGCTGCTCCGCCAGCTGCACACCGGTTCGCTGCATCGGTTCGCGGCTGGCCCCTGCACCCCACCCCGTGGTGCTTTGGCGGCTCACCCCTCCTTCCAGCCCTGACCACCTCCGGCTGTCCTCACCCACCACCCTCCCCGCCTCCCTCCCCCTTCTGCCTCCTCCCCTCCCATGCAATGCAGGCTACCCCCTGTTTGACCCCGCCATGTTTGCCGGCATGAACTCCCTCATGTCCGCCTTCTTCCCGTCGGCGGCGCCAGGTGGCATGCCAGGTGGCGGCCCCATCCCGCTGCCCGGCGCAGGCGAGGAGCACCGCACCTTCATGCACCACTTCCACCAGGCATTCGGCCGGCTGGTGGCCACAAACGGCAGCGGCCTCGGCGGCACGCACGCTGCGATGACGGCAGCGGCAGCAGCGGCGGCGCCGCCACCGTTTGACCCTTCGGCGCTGTTTGGCGGCCAGCCGGCCGTCGCGGCAGCGGCGCCGGCAGTTGCGGCCTCGCCAGTAGTCCCTGCGGCAGCGGCGGAGCAGCAGCAGCAGGAGCAGCAGCAGCAGCAGCAGCAGACGGCCAGCCCGGCGCCCGCGCCCGCAACCGGTGTGAAGCAGGAGCAGGGAGAGGAGCGGACACCTGCGCTGGCCACGCCAGCAGCGCCGGCTCAGCTAGCCGACGACGAGGCACGAGCAGAGGCCAAGAACAACAGCGCCGGCGACCACGGCGAACCTGCTGGTCCCGCCAGCACGCAGCCAGCTCCCGCGGCCGCCCCGCAGGGCGAGCAGCAGCGGCAGCACGAGCCGGCGGCGGAGGCAGGCGTCCCGCCCCCGCCGCCCGCCGCGCTGCAGGAGCGCGGCAGCGGCACGGCACTGGCAGACGCTGCGCCGGCAGGCGGCGCCCCCTCGCCTGAGCAGGCTGCGCTGCAGCAGCAGGCTCTGTACATTGGGCAGGTCATGATGAGCCTGGCCTCTGTGTTCCCAGGCATGGCGGCAGCCATTTCGGCCATGTGTGGCATGGCCGCCGCCGCGGGCTTCACCGCGCCGCAGCTGCCGCCGGTGAGTGAAAGTGGGCAGAGGGTGGCTGCCGCCTCGTTGGGGTGTGGTGCAGCAGGGCGGGGTGGGGGAGGTTGCATGGGGTGGGGTGCACTCGGAGGAGGGGGGAGGGGTAGCGGGGTGGATTTGCGAGCCCTGGGGCTGCCGCCCCACAGCTTCCATCCTCACAAGTTGTGACCCGCTTGCCTCGCCTGCCTCTTGTGCCTGCAGGGCGTGCAGCCCGTGGCTGAGCTGCCGCTGCTGGGCACGCTGGGCATGCCGCCGCTGGCGGGTGCGGGCCCCCCGCCCTTCCTGCAGACCTCTTTTGGCGAGGTGCTGTCGGCGCGTGCGGCGGGTGCCGTGCCCAAGGGCTCCCTCTTTAGCACCGCGCTGCAGGCCGACGGTGAGAACGGGGGGCAGTTGCTGGGGGGTGGGAGGTGGCTGGTGGCAGGCAAGGAAGGTGTGTGGCGAGCGTTTATGGGGCAAGGCGGCGCGGCAGGTGCAGGGTCACGCTCTGAAGCAGGCAGGCAGGCCCGCTGCGCAGCACCGTCCTAGCTGCCCCTCCCCCGTCCTCAAAAGCCTGCGTCCCTTGTGCGTGCAGGCCTGGCCGCTGCGCACGCCACCCCGGTGAAGGCGCCGGGGGTTGTTGGCACGCTGGAGCGGCGCACCCCTCTGGAAGCGCACACCCCCGTCTCCACGCATGCCGCGCGCAGCAGCGCTGGGCGGCGGCCCCTGTCGGCGGATCTGGGAGACGACGCCATGCCGGCGGCGGCAGCCCAGGCAGACTCCAACCCGCTCGCCTTCCTGGCCATTGCTGCAAGCATGGATGACTGAGGGGTGCCAGCTGGCAGTGCTCTGCGCTGGCAGGCGCCCAACGAAACCAAACCGCAATAAGTGCGCTTTGCAGCAGCGCGCCTGGCTGAGCGCCAGCGCGCCCCAGGCCCTGCACCCCCTCTTCAACACAGCGCCACAACATTGACTGCGCCCATTGTTTTCCTACGCGCCTACCTGCCCACGCTCCTTCTCTTCAGCTGGTGCCGGTTGCAAGCAGAGAACTTAGGCAGACGCCGCCAGCTCTTCTCATGAGGGGCTGTCGTATCCACCAATTCCTAATTGCCCGTACCCTCTCATTCTTTCACCCCCCTTAGCCTTACCCAGCTAGAACCAAGCACTCCCATTCTTGCCGCGCCTGCTCCCCACCCCCGCCCCTGCGTGCTGCAAGCACCCTGTTTTGCCACGCCCTCCCCCGCTCGCCAGCCGTAGCCGGGAGCTGCCGACCTGCCCTGCCATTGCTTGCTGGCAGCAGCGACAGCCCCCTGCCTGCCTGGACTGTACAGCCGGCGCTGAGCTATTATATTCACCCCCCTCCGTATCCCTGTGTTCTTGTCCTGTCACAACGTGCTTGTCTGCTCCCCCTCCCTCCCCACACACCTTTGGTGCAGTGCACACTTGCCTGCTTGCCCCCCTGCACACTGGGGCGCTGCGCTGCGCAGCCTGCAACCTGGCGCCTGCCCTTTCGAACCCCTCAACACGGCCCCGCCATTTTCCAGCCCACCGCCCCTCAGTTTTGCTCTGTACAGCAGACCACCCAACACACACTTGCTTGCCCGCTCCGTTGCTCCCTCTCTCGCTCGCTTCCTGCGCAGCCACGACCCAAATCTGTGTGCCCTGCTCCCCTAACGCCCTCCCCTTTCTGTAGATGTATCGTTCCATTCGCCTGCTCCTTTGAAACCCCTGTTCGCCTTGAACCTCCATCCATCCTTTTTCCCGGCCCCCGCGAACCCGGCATGGCCCCAGCAGCTTCCATCCCTCCCATGAAGCTGTCGTTACCTGGGCACTTGCACAGGCTGAGGCTCCGCGGCCCGTTGCAACACCTCCCTCCTGACCTCACCACACCCGCCCTCCCCGCCCCTTGGCACCCACCCACACGCCCCACACACACGTGCAGCAGTTGCTCAGGCTGGCGACGTGTAACAAGCCAAGGCAGTTCCATGGAGGCCAGCCAGGCTGAACAGGGTTGGTGGCCACCGGCCTCTTGGGCGGCACATGTTTGTGTTGTTTCTGGGCACCCCGTTCAGGTGCGTCTTGTGCAGGTTGCATGGGCGGCGCTGACTAGGAGCTCAGGCAAACGCGGCGGAGGGTATTGCCTTCGGTTTCCATTCTGCTCAGACGCACATGGTGTAACAGGACCGAAGGGAATGCCATTTTGATGCATGAGCAACTTCCACTTCCACAACTAACAACCTCCCATATTACCCCCACCCCCACCCGTCGGCTGGTTCGTGGCCTTCTTGCATTGCCATTGCACCCCCGAGGCTGGCGAGGCAGCAGACTCTTGCCACCCACTGCCCCCGCTGCCCCACCCCCACGACCCATCTTCTCTGCCTTTGCTCGTTCTTCCAGCCCCTCCGTGCACTTCACCAAGATGTGCTCCCCCCCCTCAAAAATAGCTGGCCCAGCCAGCCACTTCACACCTGACCGATTCTTTTCCACTGCAACTCCTGAAACCGTGACAAGTTCTCCCGTCCTGCGGGCTCCTTGGACCAAACATGTGTTACATAATTAAATCATTGATTGATGTCAGTTGAATGTTATCAGCATGCTCTTACATCCTGACTCATTTGCCAGGCGGGAACAACGCAACACGCGGGCACAGCACGGCGTGCTTGCTCCTGCCTCTTCTCGCTCCTACAAAACTCTCCAGCCCCGGAACAGTGGGGGGAACAGCAGCAGGGTAGAGGTGTGCCCCTGCAAAGTGCTGTCGACGCTGCTTGGCTAGCAGCCGCCTGCCCTGGCGACGCCCCCGTGTAAGATCCAGGATCACCCGCCGCTGCCCAGCTGCCCCTGCTCCTCCCTCGCCTGCTGCCCGCCTGCTAATACCAACGCCGCTGCCGTGCCAACTGTTGCTGGCGCTTGTGCTGCTGCCACCTCAGGCTGGCACTCCCTGCCTGCCACACCCTGCTGTGCAGCCTGACATGGCAGGCACTTTGTCGACGCCGCTGCTGCTGCCGCTGCCTGCTTCTGCTGCTGCTCGCGAGCGCGGGCCGCTTGCCGGCTTGTGGGCAGCGCGCCCTTTTGTTCCACGAGCTCCCGTGTGTGTTTGAAGAACCGCAGCAGGCCGTCATAGCTGTCGCCAGAACCGCCCAAGAGGCTACAGAGACAGGGCAGAGGCCAGGGGTGCTTGCGCTCAACGAGAGCGGCCAGTGCGGAGGTAGGAGGCGCAGAAGTCAGTCGGGCGCTTATTACAGCGGGGGTGCCTGCCGTGTGCTGACTCTGGCAGGCCAGCTGTTGCTGCGCACCCAGCCCTGCATGTGCCTGCACCTGCCCAAGGCCTGTGTAGTGGCACACAAATGCCTGCCGAGCGGGGCACACAGCAACGCACAGCAAGTGCGCCAACACGCACAAAAACCCGTCCTATCGCCCGCCATCTGGGCACGCACCGGCAGCAGTGGTAGATGGCTTCAATGCTGCTCAGCCCGCCTTCCACTGCTCCCCGGAAGCCGCCATCGCCACGACGCCAGCTGAAGTCGGAGTGGCAGCCGGCCGGCAGCTGCACGCAGCGCAGCCCCGCCAGCTTGGGGTGCCTCAGCAGGCCGCGCGCTTTCTTCCAGCTGCTCTCTGCAGAGGCATTAGGGGTGGGGGAGGCAGGGGAAGCGGCTTGTGATTGGCCAGAGGTAGGCATGAACGCAAGGGCAGGGCGAGACGGCGTGGGGCGCATGCCGCTGGATCGCACAGAGCAAGCGCTGCTTGTGACAGCTGACTTCATGCTGAGCCTCGCACATCGGCATTCGGCACAAGCGCTCCAAGCTGCGACACAGCGCAGCAGCACAGCGCAGCAGTACCGGGCAGCACTGCAGGCCAGCTGCTCACCTAGCACCACCACCCGCTGGAAGGGCGCACACCCTGGCTGGCCCACCACCTCCGTGTGCGGGCCCTCAGGGAACAGCACAACGGTGGTGGACGGGTCAAAGTCGGGCAGCTGCAAGGATGGGTGAGCAGCAATGGCAGGGCGGCGGGTCGGCGAGGCTTGCAAGCAAAACAGGTAGTGGGTGCTCGCACCCATGTGGGGAGCTGCAGCAGCATCGAAAGAGCCAGCAGCAGGCACATCTGCTTGCCGCTTCATCCATATTCGTGGCCAGAAAACAGTTCATCTGCCTTTGCTGGCCAGCCAGGCCCTGCTCGCCCGTCTCGCCTGCAGGTCGAGTGGGTCGCACCGCCGTGACGTGGCGGTGCCTGCATGCCGGTGCAGGGCGGCATCTGCCGGCGCCAGCAGCGCGGCATGCAGCGCGGTGCTGCGTGCGTTGGTTTCTCCGTGCTGCACGATGTCAAACTGCAGGCGGGCGGCGCAGGCAAGTCGGCGAGCCGGTGCTGCGGGTCGGCACACGGCTGAGGCAGGCAGCGAAATGCTACAGCAGTGGAGCTGGCAGCGTGGGCGGGCTGGTGCGTTCTGAGCCTTGCAGCTAATGCTGACCGCTACCAGTACCCTTCGGTAATCTGCATCACACCTTGCGTGGCAGCCTGATGGGCTGAGGAGGCGGCTCTTCCAGCACCAGCACACAGTCCTCACAGTAAGTCGCTCGTGACCGGCCGCAGAGCGGACACGCCACCCTGCGCAAGCCCCGCGCTACCGCTGGTGGCTGCAGCGCCATCGGTTCTGCATCGACGGCTTCACCAGGGTGCTCGTGACCATTCAGGCAGGGCCGTGGGCGCGCTGGACCTGCCAAAGAGCGGCACGCAAGTGGAGGCGACACAGCCAGCGACGGCACAGAGCGCAGCCTACTTCTCTAGACACGCGTGGTACATCGTTGCAGATGTTCAATGAGGGTGGGCACGACCGGACATAGCGGGCACCGAAACCCTTGGACCGGCTTTCCTCCCGCTTTGTCGCATTTCTCGCCTGCTGTGCCTGGACGACATCTCAACTTCCATCAAGACCGATTGTGCTGTACGCAACACCCGACTGCTCAGGCGACCGTCGGCACTTTTTGCGCACCGCGATCTGCTCTGCAGCCATGGCGCAGCAGGAGGGCAGCCTGCTGGCCTTGATCGTGGATCAGGACACCGCCACGGGGCTGCTGCTGACCGGCGTGGGGCAGGTGGACCTCCGCAAGCGCGCCAACTTCTTGATAGTGGACGACAGTGAGTGGGAGGGGGGCCGGGATGGGCACGAAGGCGTCTGCAGCAAGGCAGACCGGGGTGAGTGGCGAGGTGCTGGCAGCGGCGGGTGTGCGCCGCCCGCCCTGCCTCGGGTCGCCTCACTTCAGTGCGGCCTGCTCGTGCGCTGCCGCCCTGCCTGACTTGCAGAGACGACGCAAGCGCGGATTGAGGAGGCGTTCCGGGAGTTTACTACTCGTGAGGACATTGCGGTGCTGCTGATCAACCAGGTGGGCCGGTGGCGGCGTGATGCGGGTGCTAGGTCGCGGCCAGTGCGGGCGGGCTGTGCGGGGTAGTCGTCGTGCGGCAGGCGCTGTATGCGTGCTTGCGTGGGTGTTGCGGGGTAGGGAGCTTCTCAGGCTGAGTGTCGCCTGCGCGTCACACTGCAATTTGGTAGCTGCGGTAGTGGCGTGGTACAAGCCCCCAGGGTTCTCAATGTAGAGTTTTGCCACCTTGCACGTCTCACACCTCCAGCCACCCAGACTGCCAACATAAATTTGGGCACCATGCAGCAGAGGATGGCAGCTGCAACATTGACGCTGTCGACGCCGCCTTATTGGCAGGCCCGCCATCCTGCTGCTCGTATCCGCTGCCCGCCGCCCTAGCAGGCTCCCGTCTGCCTGCCACCACCGCTACAAGCCGGCGCTCCTCACTGCTCTGACCCATCAATCCTCCCGTGTCTGCCCTCCTCCCTCTGCCTGCCTCCCTGCAGGTGATTGCCGGCATGATTCGTCACCTGATAGATGCCTACAACAAGCCGGTGCCGGCCATACTGGAGATCCCCTCTAAAGATGCGCCCTACGACCCCAGCCAGGACTCTGTGCTGCAGCGCGTGCGCTTCATGTTTGGGGAGTCGTGAGGAGGGAAGCGGGCAGCGGCCGCTGGCGCGCATGCTACTGATGGCGGCATGTCCTGCACCGCCGGTGCTGCTCGAGTCACTCACGCGCGCTGCCGGCATGCCGCATGTGGCAGCTGCAATGCCTGCGCCTGCTGCCCGGACACTGCCACATCTGCTCGCCAAGCCCCTGCGCCCTGGCCCCTGCGCAATGACACTGCACTTGCGACCGACACACAGCACTGCTCCCTCTCCCACTCGACTCTGCTGCTCCCTGCTTCCCTTGCTCACCCCTCCAGCTACCCCCCTGTTGCTCGCCTGTACCTATTCTCATCTCTTCTGTAGCTCTCAGCCCCCTGGTCCCCTGGCTGTGCTGTGCCTTTGGGGCATGTAATTTGCACCTCCCTGAAGTCGGCCGAGGTCGCCACAGAGCATGGTTGCAGGGCCCCATCACGGCAGGGCCGTGGGAACAGGCTTGCCGGTCATTGTTGTTGCCAGGCAGCTGCCCGTAAGTGAGGGCCCGCCTGGGCATGCTCGTCCAGCCAGGGCCGGCATAGCTCCAACCTGGCGTTCACAAGCTGGCAATTTGGCAGTCCAACAAGGGTGGAGCGAGGCGGGCTGGCATTTGCAAGCAGGGGCCGCATGTGAACAGGAGGGGGATCTGGGCGCTCCCCTGCACTGGGATTGTCCCTGGCCTACAGGATTTACCACCTGCACTGGGATTGTCCCTGGCCTACAGGATTTACCACCTGAGCTCCTGGACAGTCGCCTGCTTCACGTGCATGTGTCCTGACACCTCACACTGCTGGGGCTTGAGTTGCAGTGCAGTGGTGCTGTGTCAGAGCAGAGCCAAAAGTCGGACGTTTCAAAAATCACGCAACTTCATGTGTGAAAAAAAAAAACATTGATATCCGGCTGGACAGCGGGTAAGTAACAAGGTGCTTCACACATGGAACCGGGGGCCCAGGCCGCCGTGTGTGTGGACAACACGGGTGGAGGGGCAGGAGGGCGACATGCAGCTCCAGGCAAGCAGCCTCTGCTGCTCCCACCTCGCCACTCAAAGCAGCCGCTGCCGCTACCTTAAGCCTCCCCAGGCCGTCAGCAACTGCTGCTCCGCCTTCTGTTCACAAACTGCCGTCACTGCTATGCGTCCACTCCGCTGCCACAGCCATGCACCACGGTGTGGCCACCTTCTCATGCCGTCAGCACCTGCTGCTCCCTCTTGACCACCCGGAAGCCTCGGATGTACTCCTCCTCACTGCACCCCTCATCAGCAGACAGCGCCTCCCACTGCCACCCACCATTGTCCACCACAAGGCCCTCCACCACCAGCGGCGCTGCACCCGCTGCTGCGCCCGCTGCGCCTGCTGCCCCTGCTGCCACCGCTGCCCCTCCCTCTGCCGCCGCCGCCGCTGCTCCCTCCCCCTCTGCAGCCGCCCCTCCTGCCGCCTCTGCCCCTGCCGGAGGTGCTGGCCGGATGACCAGCGCTCCACGCTGCAGATCTAGAGACTTGATCTCCACATTGGGTGCCTCGATCACCAGGGAGGTGTCCGCCCCGATGTGCACGCCGGCAGCCGCCACCTTGGCCTCCAGGTCATCCCAGCTGGCAGCAAACAGGGGGTCCCAGGTGACACGTGGCCACAGCTCAAGGTCGGGGATGCCGTTGAAGGCGGCGGGCTGCGGGCCGTCGACGCGCGCGCCCAGGGCTTGCAGCATCTGCGGCGGTGCGGCAGGGGAGGGGCGGCAGGGGGGAGTGCAACGCGGTGAGGGGAGGACGGGCGACAGCATGGGAAGGGCGAGAGGAACGCAATGAAGCCTTCTTAGGAGGGCCGCTTCACGCGCCTCCGGCTTGTCTTCCCCCACACCCTATTCACCTCCCATCAGCCATCCCTCCAACGCCGAGCATTGCTACCAACCTCCCATCTATGTGTCCCCATTCCCCTGCCTCCACTCTCCCACCGCACTTGCTCACCGCCCCCCAACCCCACATCTCTCACCCCTCTTTCCTGAACCCTCCCCCCACCCACCTTGCAGTTGGTCATGTACCAGTCCAGCTCGCCCGTGGTGGCGCTGTGCGACGGGTTGCCGCCCTGCGCCTTGGAGCGTGCGTCCGCCGGCGAGTTCTTCACCGGGCTGTAGGCGGCCCACACCTGCCGGGACGAGGTGAAGTGGGGGCGGCTTGGGTTGAGCGCGTGCCCAGGGGGCGTGCTGGCATGGCTTGCGTGCCCACACACGTGCAGGCCAGGCGGCACAAATCAGTCCCCCCAGTTAAGTTGAGTCAGCCCCCGCATGCGTGTAGGGCAGACGTTATGGCCTGACCAAAGGCGCAGCACAGGCCTTGCAGTTGCGACCGGTCACAAAGCGTTCCCCAGGCACACAGACGCCTGCCCACCTGTGCTTCTGCGCACCCACCAAGCCACCTCACAACCCCTGGCTCACTACCATGAAGCCCCGGTGGACCAAACCAATTCTGCATGCCAATTATTTGAGTGATCTCTTCCACCTACTACTGCAAGCTGCTTGCCCTACGCCACCCACCCACCAACCCAACTTGTTGACCACCGTGACGCCCCAGTGGTCACAGTAGTCTGGACGATGCCACCTGGCTGATCCATCCACCACAACTGCAAGCTCCCTACCCACCCAACCGCCCACCTGGTTGACCACGGTAAAGCCCACAGACGTGCCCTCAGGCAAATTCTTGGGAAAGTCCTGCGGGGCGGAGGCAGGCAGCAGGTGGGACCAGGCGGGAGGGTGGGCAGGCAGAGCGAGAGTGAATGATGGTGATTGGGACATGCGGGCAAGGGGTGTTGGGCAATGCACGTGAGGCCTTGCACTGCGGGGGTAATGCAGGGGAGGATTGCTTGACGCAGATGTGGTTGGGGTGCAGGGAGCGGGAGGGTGGACAGGTGGGGCAGGGGCTTGGTAGGTATGGTGGGGCTGAAGCAGGGTGTGTTTGCGTGCGGCCTTGCACTAGTGGCTGCCGTGCTGGCCGGGCGGCAGCCCCACCTCCTCTGCAAGCCGGCTGCGCAAAGACACCCTGCTTCAGCCCCAACATACCCACCAGGCCCCTGCCCCACCTGTCCACCCTCCCTCTCCCTGCTTCCCACCGCCACCTGCATCATGCACTCTGCCCTGTCCCAACCCCCTCCAGTCTGCCCCTCACCCCTCCAATCCACCCCTCCACTCCCTCCACCCCACCCCTGCACCCCTCCGCCGGCCACACCTGCATCATGCACTCCAGCCGCGTGCTGCTCTTGAAGGTTGTCTTGCTGGCGTCGGCGTACTTGGGGTTGACAAACTCGGCAATCACGCCGCCGTGGCGGTGCAGCTCGGCGCAGTACGTGCCCAGCTTCAGCACCAGCTGGTTGATGTTGCCTGCAGGGGGCGGATGGGGTGGGGGGCACGATGTGCGTGGGCTTGCAGTGGCAAGGGTGCAGAGGCAGGGCGGGTGAGGGGGTGGTGCGTGCGTGGGCCTTGCAGTGGCGGGGAGCAGATGCATGTGTGGTGGCAGGAGGTGCAGGGCACAGGAGAGACGCTGGGCACGCGGCTGTGTTGCTTTGCGGCCAGCTGGCGGCAGAGGAGAACGGGTGTGAAGAGAGAGGGACGGTGAACCACCGCGGGCATGCGCCACCCACCAGCCACCCGCTCACGTTTCTTCCCTCACAGCCCCTTCGCTCCTTCACGTGCCTGCCCCCGGCACGCGCACCTGGGAAGGGCGAGAAGCCGTTGCCGTCATTCACATCCCCCTCCGGGTTGATGGTGGCCCTCAGCAGCGGGTCCAGCTGGTTGTACTCCACGTTGATGCTGATGCTCCTGCGGTACGGGTGTGGAAGGGGAGGCAGTACCATCAGAGAGGGGGCAGTACCGCGGCGGTGCAGCGAGAGATGGGCAGGAGGGTGGATTGTGGTCCACATTCATACTGATGCTCCTGCAGTCCCGGTGTAGGCAGGTGCAGAGGCAGTACCATCAGGGAGGGGGCAGTACCGCGGCGGTGCATTGAGGGGCAAGGGACAGCTGGGAGTGCTCCACGTCGATGTTGATGTGCACTGGGAGCACAGTGAAGGCGCGGGCTGTGTGAGGAGCTTGGGCTTAGACACACGCAGCAAGGCAGAAACCCTGCAGCCGCCATCTCTGTGCCGCGCCCATGCCTGAGCACACTGCATCAGCCCAGGCCGGCCCACCTTCCGTCTGGGTATGTGAGGCGCGTGATGGCCCCAATGGCCTCCTTGGCCTTGCGGGGCACTGCCAGCGAGTTGACGTCGTAGTCGTGCGCCTCGCTCACGCCTGGGGAGGGGAGGGGAGGGGAGGGGAGACCAGGGGTCACAGCGAGCACGCAGGATGCAAAACTGCGCAGAGGAGTTGCCATGTAGTGCGTGCTGTTCAACTACGCCTGCAGACAACAGAGGGAAGAGATCAGGTAGTCTGCAGGGCGCACATGTGGTTGTGTTGCAATCTGATGTCAGGGGGCAAGGGCCCAGGAGGTGGCGCTGGGAACACATGCAGACGGGGCATGCGGCCACCCCGTCCGTTCAAGCCAGGCAGCACCGCCCGCAGCGCCCACTGGACAGCCTGATGGCAGCGCCCAAGCAGGGGGCTTGCAGACGTGCATTTGGCTGTCACCACAGCCAGGCGGCCCTCAAGCTCACCGAGGGCAGCGGGCAGAGCGCGGAAGACCAGCGCATTGGTGTCCTGGAAGAAGCAGACCCACTTGAATCCATCAGCCAGCCAGCGATCGGCCAGGCCTGGGAGGAGGCGGGGGGTGGGGGAGAGGCGGGGTGGGAGGGGAGAAGGCGCAGGGTAAGGTCAGGGCCAGCAAAGGGTCAGCAAAGGGTCAAGAAGAAGAGGAGGGGTGGTGCGGGTAGTGGAGGGAGAGGGGTAGGCACCGCCAGGAAGCTGGGCGGGGCTGGAAGTGGGCTGGGCTGCCCAGGGCGCCAGGTGTGCCAACAGAGCAGCCCTGCCTGCCTGCCTGCTCGCCTGCCTGCCAGCCGTGCTTCCATGCCTACAAACTGCTGCTCGCCGTTGCTCTCCTCCCCATGCTCCCGCCCCTTGTCAACGCCCCCGCCCCCGGGCGCTTGCCCGTCACCTGTGGAGTGCAGCAGCATGTGCACGTCTCCGTGGCCGTGCGGCTTGGTCTGCACCTGGAAGGGGTCCTTGTCCGACAGGGCCAGGTGGGCGTCGTTGTCTGCACGTGCATTGAAGAGAAGGTAAGTGAAGGAGAAGGGATGACGTGTCCAGGGGGTGAAGACGATAAGTTGCGGGCGAGATGCTGCCCAAGCAGTGCCAGGTGGGCGTGGACAAGCGCGGGCCAAGAGGGTTGCGCTGCAAGGCATGTGGAGCAGGCCACTTGGGTGGAAGACGAGAAGAGGAAGGAAGATGGGCTAGGGGAGCGTGGGTATTGCACGGCCAGGGCACGGGGTGTAAAGAGGCATACATGGTGATGTGGAATATCTGCATGCCCATGCCCCTCTGGCCCCAGCAAAGGCATGTGCAGCGATCTGCATGGTGGTAAACCCTGTCAAAATGTATGGAAACCTTTCCCTTTCAGAACCACCCAACCACACACCCACCTGACAGGCAAGCCACCTTCTCCTGCTTGATCAGCGTCACCTGCCCGGGCGCCGCCCCAAAGTAGGCGCGCGACTCCAGCAGATCCAGCGTGCGCTGGTGGGTGTCGTCAGACGTCATGATGGCCAGCGGCAGCGCACGCCCTGCCTTGGCCTGCACGACACAGGGTGGGTGTTGAGGTGATTGATGTGGGCAGGGCAGACATGCTTGTTGTATTGCACGATACAATGGTGGGAGCTGCCAAGTCTGGCCGGCTGGGGCAGCGCACGCCCGGCCTTGGCCTGCACCATGCAGGGAGAGGCAGTTGATAGCCATAGAACATAGTTTGACTGCGTGGGTCGTCAGGTGTTGGTGACGTGGCACACCGGACGCCACGTCAGCAGCCTGCCCCCGCCCCCCTCCTGCCAGCTCAGCACACCGCCCACAGCCCCTGCCAGCCTACCCCGGCGCCACTATGCTGTGGATGTAGAGCCCCAGGAGCAGCACAAGCCACCGCCACCGCCCCCACCCCCGCCTCCCGCCAGCTCAGCACCGCCCCCACCCCGCAGCCCCCAGCGCCAGCTCACCCCCAGCGCCAGTATGCTGTGGATGTACAGCCCCAGGAAGCACTGCCCGCTGGCGCTCTCCACGGGCAGCGCCACCTTGATGCCGCTGTACCCCAGCCGCTCCCCCAGCCCGCCCGCCACCAGCACAAAGGCGGCGGTGCCAGCGGCCGCCACGCCCGCCCGCTCCAGATCCCGAAACTCTGGGCTGCCCCAGTCCAGCTTCTCTCCATCAGGAACGGAAGGGACGCAGCCCTCGAAAGGGTTCACGCCTGCCGTGGGGGAGATAGGGGGCAGGGGAAAAGGTGTCGGGGTGGGGAAACGAGTGTGCAATCAAGCCTCTAGAGCAGGCAGTTTTGGCAGGTGCCGTGACAGTGATGCTTGTCAATCAGGCACCTCAGGTGGGTGCTGGGCCGGGCCGCCCACGCACCCTCCTTAGAGTTGTGCAGCAGCTTGCGCGCGTTCTGGATGTACTTGCAGAGCCCGCCTGCGTAGCTGCTGTCCAGGTGGCGCAGCTGCGCCAGCTGGCGCCGCTTGTCCTCGTCCCGCTCCCCCGCCGCCGGCCAGTGGGAGAACAGGTGCGCCTGGCCCTCGCCCAGCAGCGCCTCTGCAAGGTCCACATCCTGCAGGGCAGAGGGGATACAGCACGGGCTGAGTGCAGGGGGCTGGCGGTGCTGTCAGTCGGGCTTTGGAGGAGCCGTGGACGAGGTGACGCGTGCCACCCGGCCAGCGCCGCCGCCAGCACTGCCGACCCTGTCACAGCGGGCTGCTGAGGGGAGTGGGGTCACCTGGGCGCTCATCCAGTCCTTGTTGCCCTCCAGCCCAGCCGCCAGTGCGGCAGGGGCCTCGGCAACCGCAGCCATCTTGATCGCGCTCGTGTCGCGACCTACTGCACGACAAGCTCGAAATTATCCAATGCCAGAATGGGATCCGCACCGAAATGGCGCCCGAAAGCAGCGCGCACGAGGAGCGCAGCACGCGGTTCAGGCCTGGAAAGCTGCCATCTTTCGGCTCGCTAAGACCCCTGGGCCCCACGGAGAGCCTGCTGTAAGCGTGCAGATCACCGGGGAGGACTTGCAAGCTTCAGCCACTCGGATAAGGCTATGGCCACCACTATGACCACCGCCTGCACCATGCAGCGCGCCGGCGTTGCCAGCAAGCAGGCTGGCAGCAGCAAGGCACTGCTGGCTCCTGCTCTGCGGTGAGCAAGCCCAAAATGCGCAGCAGAACTTGCGGCTCGGCTGCCACATGTGCGCTGGCTCAGCAAGGGGCTGGCTGCTTCCCCCTGCCCACCCCTTCCACGCACTTGTGACACCCTGCCATGATTGATGCCGCCCCCCGCTTGCGCTTGCAGGGGCTCCGCCGCGGCGTTCCGCCCTGCCGCCGCCGTTGCCGCCCGCCGCGCCGCGCTGCGCGTCGCCGCGCAGGCCGCCTCCGCCGCCCCCGCCGCCACCACCGCCGCCCCCCGCGTGCGCAGCCAGTACGAGCTGCAGACGCTGACCACCTGGCTGCTGGAGCTGGAGAAGGAGGGAGTGATTGACAATGAGCTGGCCGCCGTCATCTCCTCCATCGGCACCGCCTGCAAGCAGATTGGCTCCCTGGTCAACCGCGCCGGCATCTCCAACCTGACCGGCCTGGCCGGCCAGGAGAACGTGCAGGTGAGCATGGGCACACGGCGGCGTGGCTCAGGCTCAGGCTCGCAGCCCACCCGGGCCATGCTGCAGCACGGCATGGGCGGCAAATCTGACGGAATCTGGGATCTTGACGAGATGTGCATTTTGGACGTGCATTCCAGCGTAGGTTGCCTCTGTGCTCCTTGGTGCATTCATGCTCAGCATCGCCACTCCTACAATGCTACATCGTGATGCAGGGTGAGGACCAGAAGAAGCTGGACGTCATCTCCAACGAGGTGTTCAGCAACTGCCTGCGCGGCAGGTGCGAAGAGGCGGGGCGGGCACGGCAGCTGCAATGTGGGGTCCCATGCGCTGCATCTGCTGGGGGACTGGGTGGCTGGGTGGGGGCCACACATGCGTGGCATGACATCGATGATGCAACGCTCTCGGGCCTCTTACCAACTTCCCATCGCTCCTCTCTTGCCCGCCCCGCCCCCCACCCCCTCCCCGCAGCGGCCGCACCGGCGTGATTGCCAGCGAGGAGGAGGACCAGCCGGTGGCGGTGGAGGAGACGTTCAGCGGCGACTATGTCGTCGTCTTCGACCCCCTGGACGGCTCATCCAACATCGATGCCGGTGAGTTTTGGGTTGGCTTTGGCTGCAGGCCCCTGCCCACTGAGGGAAGGCAACGCTTCCTCGCTCCCGCCCCCTGCTGGCTTGCTTGGCTGCAGGGATGCGCTTGTTTGCGTGCATGCTGTTGGGAGGCTGGGCGCCCGACCCCTGATTGGGTCCTCTCAGAGGCGTGCACCCTTCCCAGAGCGCGTGTGTTGCTATCGGCGTGTTGCCTCGCCCTACACCTGCACCTCCGCGGGCTCCCCCTCCCGGCCTCCCCTCACACCCTTGTGCCCCATGTGTTTTGCTCCCGTCTCGGCTCGCTGCAGGCATCTCTGTGGGCTCCATCTTTGGCATCTACGAGCCCTCCCCCGAGTGCACCATCGAGGACATGGATGACCCCGAGGAGATGATGAAGAAGTGAGGGAGGGGCAGGGAGGGATCGGAGGGAGGAAGGGAGGCGTGCGGGCACCTGGTGACGACGTCCGGGAGTCGGTGGGGGTGTTTGGGGTTGGCTGTGGAGGGCCGTGCTGGACAAAGACTCGCCTCCCAAAGGCGGGGGGCAGACCTGTGCAGCCCACCCTGCTGGGTGCATCCTGCTGATTGCTCACCCGGCCCTGCTGCCCCTACCCCCCCGCCCGTCCGCAGGTGCGTGCTGAACGTGTGCCAGGCCGGCAACGAGCTGCTGTGCGCCGGCTACACCCTCTACTCGTCCGCCACCATCCTGGTGCTCACCGTGGGTGAGCGGGCATACTATACACACGCATGGACTTGTTCATTGACGCATGCTTCCATGAATGAATGCACGCCTGCGCTGCGCTGCTCCCGCGCTCTCCACGAAGCCCCGCTCATCTGATAGTGCTGCCTGCACCCTGCCTGTCGCTGCCCGCCTCGCCCCCTGCCTGCCTGCCCGCACACCCCCCTCACATCCACCCGTCTCGTCCGCCGGGGCCCCGCTCCCCCGCCCGCAGGCAAGGGTGTGTACGGCTTCACCTTTGACCCGCTGATTGGCGAGTACATCCTCAGCCACCCCGACATCAAGATCCCCAACAAGGGTGAGGGGGGCGGTGGAGCTTGGGGCTACTGGGGACTGTTTGGGTTTGGGCTAGGAGGGTGAGAGGGGCGCTCGGTTGAGCTTGGGGTAAGGGATTCTTTGGGGTTGGCAACATCAGGTCAGGTCCCGAACCAGGGTGAGGGGCATTTGGTTGAGCTTTGGACCAGAGATGACGGCGCTGTGGGGCTGGCTGGGCTGGGCTGGCTGGTTGGCCGGGGCAGCTTGAGCCGTCCCGGCGGCGCCCTCCTCAGAACCACGCTGTCCCCTGCTTGCCCCGTTGTGCGACCTCCATGCCCCTCACTCGCGCACATGCTGCTCACTCCCTCTTATCCCCTTGTTCCCTGTTGTGCCCCCCGCAGGCAAGATCTACTCGTTCAACGAGGGCAACTACCAGCTGTGGACCGACGAGCAGCGCGCGTACATTGACAGCCTGAAGGACCCCTCCCTGTGGGGCGGCAAGCCCTACTCCTCCCGCTACATCGGATCCCTGGTGGGAGACTTCCACCGCACCCTGCTCTACGGTGAGAAGCGTGGCAGCGGCGGTGGCGGGGTGGTGCCTGTTTTCTGTAGCGCTTGCTTTGGCAGACTTTCACGACCGGTGGTGGTGGTTGAAAGGGGGTGTCGCCGCGGTGCTGTCGCGTCTGCTGTGGCTGCTGCTTGGCTTGGCTGGGGCGCAGGGAAGTTGCCAGACGGGCAGGTGGGGGGCTGAGGGCCTTTGCGGCAGGCAGGGCACTGCCACTGCACCCTGCTCATGCTGTGACCGCTGACGCATGTCGGTGGTGCAGCGTGGAAAGCAGCAGCCACGGCTGCCCGGGCGGCTCCCCACACACCCAACCCACTGCGCTGCCCCTCATCACGCTCACCCCTCCCTCCCCCCACATCGCTGCCCGCCCCTCCCCCCGGCAGGCGGCATCTACGGCTACCCCGGCGACGCCAAGAACCCCAACGGCAAGCTGCGCCTGCTGTACGAGTGCGCCCCCATGTCGATGATCTGCGAGCAGGTGGGTGGGGCCATGCAATTGTGCTGTTGGACTTTGCTGCTGTTGCTGCTGCTGTCGTTGTTAGGCTGGGCAAGCTGCGCCTGTTGCACGAGTGTGCGCGCATCATCTGCTAGCAGGCGAGGGAATGATGTGGCGTGGTGTTAGTGGAGCCTTGAAGGGTTGGGTTGCGGTGAATTTGCTGCACTCTTTGCACGTGTGCATGCTGCCTTCTCTCGCCCCGACAACCCACTGATCCACCTCTTACCCCTCCCCCCCCTCCCCCTCCGCCACTGCAGGCCGGCGGCAAGGGCTCCACCGGATTCAAGCGCGTGCTGGACATTGTGCCCGAGAAGGTGCACCAGCGCGAGCCCCTGTTTGTGGGCTCCCCCTGGGAGGTCGAGTTCCTCGAGTCGGTGCTGCAGGGCAAGCCCATGCCGCAGTGATTGACACCCCACGGCATGGCAGTGCAGCCAGGCGGCGTGCCGGGAGTCGTGCTGGCGCAGGGCAAGCAAGCCGGCCCCCCCAGGGAAGGTTCTTTGCCCCTGCCAGGCGGCTCCCGGCCCCGTTGTCCCCTGCCCCTCCTGTCGCCGCACTCCCCAGGGACCCTCCCTCGACCCTCTGGGGCTCTGCTGCTGGCAGGCAGGCAAGCAGGCAGGCGGACCTGAGAAGAAGAACGTCAACGACACTAATTTCCTTTCAAAACCCGCATTCTTTCTGGGCGGCACGCGCGTGCCCCGCCCCGCCCCGCCCCGCCCCCGCCCCCCGTGTATTCCCCCTCCCTCCCTCCTGCTCCGGTCGGCCCGGCCGCCTCTGTTGTTGGATGTGCCCCTCCCCCGCTCTTTGCACTGTAACTAACCTAAATGTTCAGGCCCACAGCGCTCCAGCCGTACCCCTCCTAGGGTGCTACTCAGCGCGGGCCCAGGGCTGCCCTGGGCTGCCACCAGAGCCTGGGCACCAAATCACGGCAGCAGCCCTCGGGTGGGATGCATCATGCGCTAGGTAGGGTGCATCACATGCCTCCTGTGCGAGGGGCTGTCACTCTTGTGTGATGGCCAGCCCACCACACGCCTCGGCCACTTGCTGGCACTGGGTGCCTTGCTCGTCTGCTGGCCCTCACAGCTGCGCTGCGCTGGGGGTAGTGTCGAGCTTGACAGCATCACAGGCGCCAGCGTCGTACGGGCTTGAAGTGTGGGGGGAAAGCAGGGGCAGAGTGGGGTATGCACGCACAACAGCGCCTTGAATGCAATGAAATCGCAGTGTCGGTGGGGTGCCAAGTTCGGTGGGGATGGCAGGAGGGGCGGGTTGGGTGGGCGCTGTGTCCAACCATCGCTGGCTGCTGCAAGCGGGCCCGCCCGCTCAATAGCGTGGCGGCGGCATAGCGTTGTACCCCCGCCTGTCGTCGTACCCCCTGCTGTCCCGCCTGTCGTACCCGCCGCGGTCGTACCCCCTGCTCCTATCGTACCCCCTGCTGTCCCGCTCGTCGTGCCGCCTGTCGTCGTACCGCCGGTCCCGCTCGTCGGGCCGCCTGGGGGTGGGGTCAGCAGCGGGGCAGGGCAGGCGGCAAGGCGCGCGGCCGTGAGACGAGGGACACAACGGAGGCTCACCAGCAGTTCAACACACGTGTGCACAGGGAGTAAGTAGGTGATAGGTGTCTTGATGACCCCTGCCAAGCGCGTGCCCACCCGTGTCCGACTCCCCACCCACCCAGGCTGCGCCTGCGCATGTCCCACCAAGCTGTCCGCCCTACCCGCGATCCCGGCTGCGGCTGCGGCTGCGGCGCTGCGAGCGGCTCCGCTCCCGCTGCCGGGGCCCCTCTGGCCCGCGGTTCCCGGCTGCCTGCCGCTCATCCGGCACCTCTCCCTCTTCAGGCTTCTCCGGCTCCCTGCGTGGGGGAGGCAGGAGAGGCGGCAGCAGGGCAGGGGATGGTGGGGGCCCGTTGCATTTCACAGGAGTGCGGCAATGGGAGTTTGCAATAGAAGCAAGGGTGCGTGCACATGTGCACAGCATGCAGGGTGCTGAGGGGTGCGCGGCAGGCAAGGCGGGCGCACGCATGCCCTGCAGGGCGCCTGCCCGCCCGCATGGACACAAACAGAGCACTTGCCCCAGCGGCAGCAGCCTGTCCAGCACAAACCCTGCCACACCTGCACAAACAGCGCAGCGCAGCACAACACAGCACAGCACAGCGCAGGCGCCGGCGTTGTCCCCCCCGCCCACACAAACCGACCTGGGCGCGGCAACTGGCGGGTATGCGCCGCCCACGGGCGGGTATCCTCCCCCTGCATACTTCGCCTGCAGCTCCTTGTGCTTCTCTCGGATGGCCAGCCAGCCTGCGGGGGGTGGGCACGTGAGTCGATTCAGTAGGTGATGCAGCAACCGACAGCGAGTGGTCCCTCCCCGGCCACCCACCCAAACACAACTGGCCCCACCCATCCTCCACCCACCCACCCAGCCACTGCTTGCTTCCCAGGCAGGCAGTCCCGCCTACCCCAACATGACATTCTGTCGGTCCCCAATGACAGTGGAAAGTCTGCATAACTGCACCCACCCCGGCCGCACAGCAGTACCCACCCACCCAAGTACTGCTTCCCCTCCAAGTGGTCCCGCCGCCGCGCCTCGTTGTCGGTGGACTGAATGAACACGCCGCACACCTGCAGGGTCGCGGGTGGGCGGGGTGAGGGGGGGGAGAGGGGAGGAAAGAAGCTGGAGTGGAGTGGAGTGAGAGTTGAGTGTAGTAAAGGGAAGGGGAGGGGAGTGGCAGCAGCTGGAAGGAGCATGGAAGGGCTGGGCAGAGCAGCCCTGCCGACCGGCTACCCTCCCTGCACCATCACATCAATCAGCCCATCCAACCCGTCCTTGCACAACCACTCAAAAGCACATGAGGCAGGCCATTGCAGGCGGCCATTTGTAGTGTGACTCACGTCGCAGACCTCCATGTAGCGGTCGGGCGCCGAGTAGCGGGCCTCAAGCTTGGCGGCCTCCTCACGCAGCCGCTCCGCCTGCAGTGCGTGTTTTGGGCATACGACGGGTGCATCTGGATATCAGTCACAGGGGTTTGAGGTTTCATTCAGCAGGCAATCCGCCTGCAGCTTGCCTGCTCTCGCAGCTGAAAGCGGAACCCGCGTGCAGGAAACAGTGGCTTTTATTGTTTCAACAGGACACACGTGCAAGGACGCGAGCAGGGGAGCGAGTGAGTGTGCGGGCATGGAAGAGGTTGCAGCAGGTGCGGTGCACAGGGCCCTTGCAGCAGCCGCAGTGATAACCTAAGGCATCTGTGCGCGGACACGGCATCCGTGCATGGACGACGCTCCGCAGCAACGCTCCCCAGCGTGGGGCCCCCACCCGCGCTTTGCACCTGCCCTACGTACGGCCCGCACCTGCCCCAGCGCCGCCATGGATGCATCCACATCCCCCTCCTCCGCCAGCTTCTCGCTGCGTGACGTCAGGTCTGCAACACAAAGGTTTGCACAAAGCTTCAGTTCTCAAAGGCACAGCGTCAGGAAAGCTCCTGCCCCGCCAGCTTCTCGCTTCTTGAAGTCAGCTCTGCAGGGGAAGTTCACAGAGAAAGGGAGGTGTGTACACCGCTGGAGAAAAGCAGGGAGTCAGGAGGGCTGCTGCCCTGCCAGCCTCTCGCTGCGTGATGTCAGGTTTGCAGGGGGATGTACGCACAGAAACAGGAGCTGTGCACACAGCTGGAGAAGGCGCAAGACTCAGCAGGGCTGCTGCCCCGAGAGCCTCTTGCTGTGCAACATAACTACAGCCCACATGCGCCCGCCAGCTAGTCAGCCAGCCCAGCCAGCCCCCGCACCCTTGGCCTGCGCGCGCAGCCTGTCCACCTCCGCCTGCTGGTCTGGCTTCAGCGGCCTGGGCATGCTCTCCAGCCGCGCACGTTCCTCAGCCTTCTCAATCTGCACACAGGTGCACACACACCGGAGGTTGGGGGAGATGGAAAGACATGGCCAGGGCAGCAGAGGGAGCTGGCCAGCAAAGCCAATGCACGCCAGGGCGGGGAGGTGCAAGCGAGCCTCTTCGCCTCCCCTGGCCCATATCCCAGACCCCCCTGCGGACCGCTTGCTCAGTTCACCCCACACCAGCCTCTGCCAAACAGGACAACCACCGTTCCCACCCCTACTGTAAAGCTACTGCTCCGAGCACCTCCCCACCCTGCCCAAAGCCGCTCCCGTGCTTCCGGTCCGCTTCCGTCCACACAAACGCCCCCGCCCTTCCCTCCAGACTAAATACTAAATCCCTCCAGACTCCCATCCCCCCCACCACCACACACACACACACCACCCCACCCACCTTTCTGTCCATGTCGGACACCAGGCGCTGCAGCAGGCGCAGCAGGGAGCGCTCGTAGCCGAGCCTGCAGGGCAGGCCCGGGGCACCAGGCAGGAGACAAAGGGGGGAGTGTGTGCAGCGGGCGATGTGTGTGCCGCTCAGTGATGCAGGTCACAGGTTGCATCACACGCCTAGCAGTGCAGGCAAAGCATGGGAGGCCCAGCCTTCCGCCCAGCCCCTGGCCCAGGCGCAGCAGGACAGCTTGAATGTTGCGCCCCCGCACCTGTCCTTCTCCCGTTCACTGAGCGCCTCATACTCTCCGTTGATCTCATCCCAGTCCAGGTGGTCCTCGTGGATCTCAAACTCGCCTGCAGGCAGAGGGAAAAAAGAGGAAAAAAGCTGCCTCCCAGTCAGCATGTCCTCGTTGAGGCACGGGTGACACGGCACAGAGTGAAATCTCTTATTCCTTGTGATCCCTGTGGACCGCCTGCAGGCCAGACAAGGGGAGAATACAACAAAGCACAGGGAGAGGGCAGGTGGGCTGTGTGCCAAGAAGCAGAGGCAACACGACGGACGGCGGAGCAGCAGAAAAATAAGAGGCAGGGGCAGCGGGCGGCATGCCAGTGGGGCCTGCGGCTGCACTCACATGGCCCCAGGTCGCTCCGGGTGTTGGAGAACAGGCCTGCAGGGGGAGGGAGGCGACCCACACTTGTCAGCACAGCGAGCAAAGCAGCAGCGGCGCACCACTCGGCAGGCTGGCAGCGAGCCCACTGCACTCCCACCGCAATCCTCCCAGCAGCGCTCTGTCCGAGCCTCTCTTTTGGCCTGTCAATCTCGCCCCCCACCTCGCACCCCTACCTCTTTCAACTCAGTCTCGCTTGCCTCGCCTCGCATCCCGCTCTGCTGTATGCCCGAGCGCCTTGCTGTGCGGCCTGCCCCACCCAACTCACCAAAGGGGCACAGCCCTGCCAGCGCGTGCTTGCACACCTCTGGATCGCTGAAGTTGGCACGCCGGATCACGCGCTGGTCAAGCGGCACATCGCGGTCCTGCACAGCACAGCGCAGCATAGAAAGGAGGCCCACAGCGCAGCATGGCAGGTGACAAAAAAATATAAAGGGGACCGACCCTTGTCCCAGCCAGCGGTGAGCGAGAGGGTTGCAGTTGCTGACACAGGCCGGGCCGGTTAGCCGGCAGGGCGTCCGGTTCAGCACCGGGCCAGCAAGGTGTGTTTCACTCACCTTGCCCATCAGCTGGTCAAGCATGGCCCTCATCTCGTCCGCCTGCAGTGGCGGCAGCAGGTGGCAGTGGCGGCAGGTAGAAGCAGCCTGAACAAGCTTTAGCTGTGGTGGCCTGCGGCTGCCCCATGCTTTCCTGAGCATTCATAAACGCAATTCAGAGCGCTCTCGGGCCTTGGAAACACCAGAGCAGCTCGGCAGTGTCGCGATCGTAGCGGCCGCCTCTATGTAGTGGTGCCCTTTGGTATCGTGTAGCCGCACAGTGCTTTGTCCGGCTGCATGGGAAAGCAAGATGGGCGGAGCCGGCTTACCATGGTGGTGGCTGTCCAGAGCCTCCTGCAGCAGGCCCCCAACCGGCGCAGGGCCTAAACAGCCAAGTTGAATGAGCTTTCAGAGCAGTGTTCTTTGCGCTGCTGCATCCAGGAAGCAAGCAAGCCCCAGTCCACGTCGACAGTCCCCCGAAATGGAAAACAGCGCCGTTTCCCTTGTGCATCAATCCTGAGCATTTCTGACATGGTTCTGCACATGGTATATTGAGCTATTCCGCTTTAAGGGGCTGTTTCCTTCCAATCGCGCCCCGAACTCTCCTCTGTAGCACTGCATTGGCGGCACAATGAAGGCAGGGTTTCTGGTGCAGCAAGCTCAACCCAAAGCGCGGCCGCTAGCGCGGACAGACTCCGCCCAAGAGGCTGCGCCTGGCACCGCCGCCGCTGCCTCCGCCGCTGCCGCCACGCAGCCGCCCCAGCGCGTTGCTGCGCCTGCACCTGCGCCAAGCCCGGAGCAGGCAGCTGCAGGGCTGGCAGAGTGCCTGCAGCTGCTCAAGGGGCCCACGGATGAGCGCAGGTGCGAGGGCGCAGTGTTTGCAGCAAGGGCGGCATGCGCTGGCTCCGCACCTGTCTATTGTGTATCTGGGCCGACACCTGCACTCGCTCCTGCTCTGCTCCGCTGCCACTTCTGCGATTGGCAAGTGCTGCCCACGCCCACCCCAGCCTGAACAGGTCCACTACCTTCCCTATGCCCCACCCAACTTTCTGACTCCACATCTCATACAAACCTTCCCCACAGGTTTGTGGGCCTGCTGCTGGTGACCCGCCTGCTGCCAGCGGGCGACGCCGAGGCGGTGCGGCAGGTGCACGCCGCAGTCGGCCCCACCTTCCTCACCCGCCTGCTGCTCCCTCTCAAGTCCACAACGCCACCCACGCCAGCTGGCGCCAGCGAGGCGGCGGCAGCGGCGGCGCAGCAAGAGGCAGCAACCTGTGCACTTGGCCTGGCAGTGCTTTCCAGCTTTGCGCGCGTGCCCGACCTGGCCGGGGGAACCGAGATGCTTGAGAAGGTGCCGCTGCTGCTGAATGTGGTGAGGGCGGGCGGCATCGGCCCCCTGCTGGCAGCACGCTACAGCGCAGCAGCCGCCGCAGCAGCTGTGCCTGGCGGCGACAGCAGCGGCGGGGCCCAGGCGCCCCCCGTCGCCGACGCCGCAGCAGATGCAGCGGCGGTGCAAGACGCGTTGGAGTGTGTGGTGGCAGCGGCCCGCAGCGGCGACGAGGGCGCAGCGGTGGCAGCAGAGAGCGGCGCGCTTGGCGCGGCGGTGGCGGCGCTGCAGGCCTGCTCGCCGGACGCCACGCAGCAACTGTCGCTGGCGCTGCAGCTGCTGGCCGCTGTGATTGCGGACGAGGGCCGGCGGGCGGCGCTGCTGGCAGGTGAGCGCATGTTGCTGTGCGGGGAACGAGGGGACCTTCTGTGCCATGCCCTCCCGCATACCAACGTGCACCTGCCTTTGCCTGCTTCACTCCCTAGTGTGTGTGCCCCTCCCTCTGCCTGCCTGCCTATCCACCCCGTAGCAGCAGCAGCAGCAGCGCACCATCCCTTGCCCTGCCCGTCAGACACATGTGTGCCCACCTGCCTGCAGGCGACCAGGCAACTGTGCTGCAGCAGCTGCTGCCCGCCCTGGCACGCGTCTTTGCCCTGCCAGCGCAGCAGCAGCAGCTTGGCACCGCTGTCGGGCAGGGGGAAGAGCTCCAGCGGCGGCTGCTGGCGGTGCAGCTGGAGGCCCTGCATGTGCTGCTGCTGCTGCTGCCGCTGCCGCAACTGGGCGGCGGCAGCAATGCGGAGCCTGGGGCAGCGGGCGGGGCGCGCTGGGCGGCGGACCTACGCCAGGGCCTGGGGCTGCTGCTACGGGGGCGCATCAGCGCTGTGCAGCGCCACTCGGCACTGCAGCTGGCCGACGCTGTTGTGGAATTTGTCGGGTCCGGCTGGCTGGTGGGCCTGCCTGCCGCGGCTGCAGGCAAGGCTGGTGCTGACGTGGCGGCGGCAGCTGGCGCGGAGGCTTTCTTCCAGCTGCTGGTGGAAGTAACCAAAGTGGAGACCAGCGTGCTGCTGCACGATGCGCTGGCGCCACATGTGCCCGTGCCGCTGGCCTCTGCCGCCGCCCCCGCCGCCGGCGAGTGGCACGCGCCCACGCCGCGCCCCGGCGCACCTCCCAGCGATGCTGGCAGCTCTGAGGCCGGCGACGGCCACCATGCTTCGGGTGCTGCGCTGGCAGCTGATCTGGCGGGCGGCGCTGACGAGGACGATGGCCAGGCTGGCGAGGGCGCAAGTGCGGACATGGAGCCTCTCGTCAGGATTTTGAGCAGCGAGGAGGACAGGAGGCAGCTGGAGGAGCAGCTGCAACGGGAGCAGCGGGAGGCAGCGGCAGGGGGCGGGCAGCAGCACCAGCAGCAGGGGGACCACATGCGGCGTGTGGATGCCACCCCAATGCCCACAGGTGCGCAAGTGGGTGTTTTGCGATTGTTGGAACCGGGCTGTGGTGGGGCAGGGAGGAGCCACCAAGTGCAAGCCCAGCTGCTGCCAGTGCAGTGTGTTGTGCCCCTCTCTGCAGCTGCACTACAACCCCCACTTCCCTCCCCCTGTGCCTCCCCCTTGCCTCCCCCTGCAGACATGCGGTGGGAGGGGCCCAGCGAGGCCTCTGGGGAGCGCGCGGCCCGCATGCTGCCCGTCTGCTTTGCCCTGCTGGAGGCCAGCATCGAGGCCCTGGCTGATGACACCCAGGTTGGCCTTCACGCCCCCTCTCTTGTCCTGAGCCCTGCTGCGCGCGCTCTGCCCCAATGGTGCAAACACGACCACCCTGCACCATTTCCTTTTGCCCACTTGCCAGCTCACGCGTGGTTTCTTCTCCCTCCCTAATGCAATGCAGGGCGCGGAGGAGGCGGCGGGCAGCAGCGGGCCAGGCAGGCAGGCGGGCCCGCCGCTGTCGGATGCCGTGGCGCAGCGTGCGCTGCACTCGCTGCAGGAGGCGGTGGAGGTGGTGCTGCAATACATCGAGCAGACTGTGGGGGAGAATGAGGATGCTGGGCTGGAGGAGGGCGCACAGGATGCGAGCCCGGTGCGCCAGGCCCTGCTGCTCGCGGCGGTGCGGGTGCTTGCCAGGTGAGCGGTGGGGAAGCCGCAGCCCGGGAGGGCAAGGGGTCGTGATCTGCTGCTGCTGCCGGTGCT
Organism: Micractinium sp. NFX-FRZ; assembly: GCA_029339195.1. Classification (NCBI taxonomy): domain Eukaryota; kingdom Viridiplantae; phylum Chlorophyta; class Trebouxiophyceae; order Chlorellales; family Chlorellaceae; genus Micractinium; species Micractinium sp. NFX-FRZ. The sequence goes on along the minus strand of JAPTJF010000099.1, from coordinate 129,530 downwards.
GCGCCTGCCATTGAAAAGTTTCTGCTTAGGCAGGGGTAGCGTGCATGCATGCAGGGCGGCCCAACAGCTGCTGCGTTTAGCTTGATGCCGCAGAGTGAGGCGTCGGCTAGCCTCAAAGATCCCCCTGTGCTGCCCTCTTCCTGTTGCTCTTGCGGTGGGCGTTTACGGGGTCGGGTTTAAGGGTTGCCCCCTTGCTTTCCCTCCTCCCTGGTGCCACAGGTTCTGTGCGGAGGCTCCCCACGTCTTTGCCCCCCGCCTGCGCGTGCTGCTGCCACACCTGCTGCCCCTGCGGGTCGATGTGGGCGGTGCCGAGCTGCTGCAGCAGCTGCACTGGCAGGATGGAGGCGGCAGCAGCAGTGGCAGTGAGGTTATGGAGGTGGAAGGGGGCGAGCACCGCCTGTGGATGGAGGCTGCCGCGGACTTCCCTGCGGGTCAGTGCCGCCTGCCTGCCTTGCCTGCATTTGTAACGAGCTGTCTGCCTGGTTGCCCGCCTGCCTACACACCTGCCTGCCTTCCCGCTTGGACATGCATGGTCCTGAGACCCCTCCTTTCCACCCTCCTGTCCTGCACTGCAGAAGGAACCGTCTTCCTCCTGCCCATGCTGCTGCAAGTGACCGACCCCGGCAGCGGCATCCAGCAGGGCGAGCGGCAGCTATGGCTGGACGCTCTGGCGGCGCCGGCTGTGCTGCCCCATCTCCTGCAGTACACCCGGCAGTGCGCTGCCGCCTGCTCGCCAGCTGTCACCACCGCGGCGGCTGCGGCGGCCGACGACGCCCTGCTCTATGCCTGCCAGCTCTTGCTCAATATCCTAGCTGAGCAGGAGGCAGAGGGAGAGGACGAGAACGACGCGCAGCGCTGCCGCCGGAGGCAGCTCCTGCAGGCCGGCTGCCCGCTGCCCCTGCTGCGCGCGCTGCTGCGGCTGGCGCGGATGCGGCCGGTTGTGCCGCCGACAGACTGCTCACCGGCAGACGTGGCGGGCGTTGCCAGGTACGCACCTGTTGGCGTGAGAGTAGGGGCGGGCAGAGGCAGCCGTCACTGACTAACATGCGCCTTGGGTGGCGAGCAGAGCGTTGGAGAGGGAAGACTCAGCGCTTGCCATTGCCTCCTCAGTTGCCTGCTCAAGGACAGGCAGCATGCCGTGGCTGCCCTTGCCATGCCCTGCCGCCCACCCTCCTCCCCGGCCCACCTGCCCATGCCTATGCCCCTGCTGCAGGCTGCTGTCCGCGCTGGCTGCGCTGTGCGGCGTCATCGCTGCCAGCGTGGCAGCAGAGCTGCACTCTGGTGGTGCAGCAGGCGCAGCAGGGCTGGGTCTGGAGCTCTCCCTGGAGCAGCAGCGGCAGGAGGAGGCACGAGAGGAGGCGGAGGAGGAGGCGGCGGCGGAGCGGCTGCGCCGGCGCGGCGTGTGGCGGCGCAGCACCACGCTGCTGGCGCGCCCCGCGCAGCCCCTGCCCTTCCTGGGCCCCATTAGCGGCCGGCTGATGAAGGCGGTGTGCTGCGAGCTGCTGGCTGCGATCCAGGTGGCGGGGCAGCTGACTGCGCCAGGTGCTGCTTCTGGAGGCATGAGCTGCCAGCTGGCGGCTGCCAGGTCAGCAGTGGCTGCTGACTCAGCACTGCACGAGGAGCTGCTGTGCCACCTGGATGCTGCAGCCGCCGCAGCGGCGGTGCTGCTGCAGCACTACCCTCCTTTCCTGGGGATGTGCAGGGAGGATGCCTGGGTGGCGGCTGAGCTGGCGGCGGTGGGCAGCGCAGGCGCGGCAGACGCCTCGCCAGGGCTGTCCCTCCTGCTTCACACGCTTGCTGACTGCGCGCACAGTTGTTAACGTGGCCCACGTGTGCTACTCTTTGCAGTGTTTTGCTGCGTACAACAACATGGCGTGTGTTGAGAATTGGCTTCTCAAGCTTGCAAGCGAGCAAAGGCCAGATACAAGGGAGCTGCTGCAGATTCAGGGTCGGCTTTTGCTCTTGTAATTGCGGCAGATGCAGGTTTAAGGTCTTGCAAAAGAGTGTGTTTCGGGAATTTGAGAGGACACCGCGGCAGCTACATCGACAGGGCGCAGGGGAGCCTCATGGAAGACGTGTTGACATCAGCCTCCGTCATCTGTCTACCTGCTGGCCTCAAATACGCAATCTGACGATCATTTTATGCGTTTTTATTCGAATAATCTATGCGCCGGAAGGTGATGAAGACCAGAATAATGGGATGGTGGCAAACCCGGCCGCCTGCCGATGGCGCCCTTTGCCGTCGCCGGTCGGCAACCACCTAGGACATGGCGGTACATGCTTAGGTGCATATGTGGTCCTCTTGCTGATGTCCACTGCACTCCACTCAATTGCACGGCTGGGGCATGCAAGCGCCCTGCTTTGCGCTCAAATTTCCCTCGGCGCCACGTGGCAACTCCACACGAAACCTCATTGCGAAGGCGGCACAGCACGAATTGAGCTGAGCATTGAGCTGAGCTCGCCCTGCCGCCAGACAACGTGACAGGGCACCGCATCGCTCGGCGCCATGTCGCCTGCACCTGCCCCAGCGGAGCAGCAGAAGGCACGTTGTCAACGAGGGCAAGCTGTGTGTGCATTTGCATGATCGCTCGCCGCTGCCGGCGCCGCCTGTTGCCGGCGCCCCCTGCCGCCGGCCCCTGCCGCCTGCTGCCGCCGCCCGCTGCCGCTCACTCACCCCGCCGCCCGCCCTTGCAGGCCGTGCCGCTGCCGACGCGCGCCCCCACCGATGCACCCCCCACGTGGGGCCAGGTGGTGGTGGGCCCGCCGGGCGCCGGCAAGTCAACCTACTGCGCCGGCATGCAGCAGTTCCTCACACTGGCGGGGCGCCGCACCGCTGTGGTCAATCTGGACCCCGCAAACGACCCCTCAGGTAATCTGGTCTGTGCGTTCCTATGCCCACCTGGCCAGACATTGGTTCTTCTGAACCGGCGGTGCATGTGCCGTGCAGCTGGGAAGGCAAGCTTTGATTGCAGGCTGCGCCCGCAGCCGCCGTGCTAAATAAAACACTGCACATCGGCCCACACCGCACGCTGCTCCTCCCCGCTCAGGCTACACCCCGGCCGTGGACATTTGTGAGCTTGTCTCTTTAGAGGCAGTACAGGAGGATCTGGGGCTGGGGCCCAATGGGGGGCTCGTATACTGCATGGATTACTTGGAGAGCAACCTGGACTGGCTGCAGGAGCAGCTGGCGCCGCTGCTGGCGGGTGCGTGCCTTTTCGACATACTACAGCAAGCCGGGGGTGGAGTGCTGGCGGGCGGGCGGGTGGTCCATGTTCGGGGCCGGGTGCTGCAGGGAGGGCCGGTCGAAAGTGTGTGGGTGGGCGGGCCAGGGGTGACGATCGAATGATGGCGGCCCCGGACGGAGCGCTTCACGCTGCACCACCCCAACCCTCTTGCCATTCCTTTGTTCCCATCACCGTTCCTTTCCTCCCGGCTGCCTGCAGAGGGCGCCTACCTGCTCTTTGACCTGCCCGGCCAGGCGGAACTCCTCCCGCTGCACCGATCAGTTGCACTCTATACCACCCAACTACTTTTGTTCTTGTCCACATCTTCCCCTGCAGAGGGCGCCTACCTGCTCTTCGACCTGCCCGGCCAGGTGGAGCTCTTCACGCTGCACGGCAGCCTGCGCCGCATCGTGGATGTGCTCACACGCCGCTGGGGCTTCCGCCTCACCGTGGTGCAGCTGGTGGACGCGCACCTGTGTAGGTGAGCCTGCACCCAGGGAGGGTGCAGGCCAACGAGGCGGGTGCCTGTTTCGTAAATGGCTAGCAAGTGTGTGTTTGTGTGCGGGAGCTCCCGCCTGACCGTGGTGCAGCTGGTGGACGCGCACGTATGCAGGTGGGGCGGGGCCCCTCCCTAATGGGGGTGTTGTTTACCCTGGCAGCGCATGCTGCTCGACTGCATGCCTGCATGCCTGCCCTACCTGCCTGCGTTTGCCTCAGCTCTCTGGGCCGCATCTGTGTCTGTGTCTATGTATATCCATTCATCCATCCATTCATCCATCCATCCATCCATTCTATATATACATATACATCCATTCGACCACCCATTCATCTGTCTGCCTGCCCCCCTGCAGCGACCCAGCCAAATACCTCAGCGCCCTGCTGCTCAGCCTGAGCACCATGCTGCACCTGGAGCTGCCCCAGGCAAGTGGCGCAGCTGGCCTGCACACCTGCTCGCCCCATGATGCCGCCCGCCTGCCTGCCCCCACTGTCCTGCCTGCGTATTATTGGCCAGTCACTCCGAGTTACTCAATGCCGGCAGGTCAACGTGCTCTCCAAGATGGACCTCATTGAGCAGTATGGCGAGCTGGCCTTTGGGCTGGATTTCTACCTGCAGGTATGACTGGTACGGGAGTAGGAGGGCAGCTGCTTGGCAGGTTCAGGGGCCAGGCCGTGGGCAGGACCCCTACCTGCAGGCACGCCGGGGCGGGCAGCTCTGTCGTGGGCTGCTGGAACTCCCTTGGCAGGGCCACTGCCTGCCCTGCAGCCTGCTGCGCTTGACCCCCAGCCTGCCTCCGTGTCTTGCTCCCGCAGGCCCAGGGGCTGGGCCACCTTGCGGAGGCCATGGAGGGCAGCTTCCCGCCCAGGTTCCAGCGCATGACGGAAGAGCTGTGCGAGGTGCGCTGTGGTGGGGGTGCCTTGCCTTGTTGGTGTTCAGGGCGAGTAGAGTGTGTTCAAGCCTCCTGTCTAGGTTGCAGAGGGTGCAAGGTGAGCGAGCTGTGTGCGGTTGACCACCCTGCAGGCGCAGCTCCACTGGGGTGCTGTTTGCCTTGCTGGCGACGCGTGCTTTTGCTCCACCCTGCGGCCCTCCTGCCACAAGCGGAAGTCCACTTTCTTATTTGATTTGCTCCCCACACCCCGCCAGGTGATCGAGGACTTTGGCCTGCTCTCCTTCCACCCTTTGGCCATCGAGGACCGGGACAGCGTCCGCTCCCTGCTGGCGCTCATAGACAAGTCAAACGGCTACGTGTTTGCGGGGCTGGCGCAGCCAGGTAGGGCAGGGCGGCTGGGGCGGGGCGGGGCAGGGATTATGAGTAGGAAGGATGGTGTGTGGGCATGTGTGTTTGTGGGGCTGGCGCAGCCGGGTAGGGCAGGGCGGCTGGGGCGGGGCGGGGCAGGGCAGGGCAGGGCGTGTGAGCAGGGAGGAATGGCGTGCGGGCAGGTGTAGTTGCCAGGTTGGCACAGCCGGGTGTGCAGCCGCACAGCGGGGCGGGGCGGGGCGAGGCATGCGGTTTGGAGACACAGGTCGCGGGGGTCACAGCGGCGGTGGCAACGAGTGATCCTGCACGCGGTTGGCACCAGCTTGTGCAGCTCGGCTGCGCCTGCACGATGGTGCCTGCCCGCAGCGCAACACCGCTCGTCCTGCAGCCCGGCGCTGCTGGCTGGCAACACTGCCGCCTGGCCTGCCTGCCTGCCTGGCCTCCGACAGCGCAACCGCGTCCTCACAACGCCCCGCCCCCCTGCAGGCCAGCCCGCGCCAGAGCTGCAGTACAGTGCTGGCGTGGTGCAGGACAGCAGCGACTTGTGGGAGGCGATGGAGGAGCGGTACATGCGGGGGCGGGAACCTGTACCGCAGGTGGGTGAGCGGTACCTGGGAGTGAGGGAGCTTGTACCGCAGGTGGGAGGGCGCTGCTGGGGGCGAAGGAACCTGAATTGCGGGACAGCAGGGGCCTGTGGGAGGCGATCGAGGAGCTGTACATGCGGGAGTGAACCGGACTGCATGTGAGAACGTGCTGGTGTGCACCGGAGGTATATGCGAGGGTGGGAATCTGTACCGCGGGTATGCACGAGTCGTCCATGCGAGGGCAGGAATCCATGTTGCAGGGGTGCAGGGGTTGGAATCTGCAAGCTCACCAGCGCAACCGCAGGTAGCTGGCTTGTTCATCGTCCAACGAAGCAGCGTCATGAGTAGGCTGGCATGAGCCTCAGAGGACGTTATAATTTCCCTGATGCTGTTTCTTTCTGTACCGCAGGTGCGGGAGCGTCAACAGCCAGCAGCAGCGGAGCCTGGCGACACAGCAGCAGCGGCGGCGGGCAAGCCTGGCGGCATGCTAGCGGCAGCAGCGGAGGCGGCGCCAGCAGCGGCAGCAGCGGCGGCAGAGGCTGCGGCAGCGGCACCGCGGCAGCAGCAGCAGGCACAACGGCGGGGTGGAAGCTAGCGCAGCGCGGGGCACGCCTCTATGTGGTGTTACATTTTTTACAATGTCGTTACAATAAGCCTCTTCAGTTAAAAAAAACAGGGCGCTGTGCGCAGGCAAGGAGGGTGGATGAGAGTGCATCAAGGTACAATGAATAGGCTGTGCTAAGAAAAGTGGGCTGTATCAGATGGCCACGCCCTTGCCTCTCAATCCTTGGTGAAACTTTGATTTGGCCACACTTGCCACAAGATGCCCAGCCGGGTTCTGGAGCGCTGGCGGCAATCGCTAGTTGGTGGCCGCCACCCCGGGCAGCGCCATCCTTTCTGCTGCCCTGGCGGCTTGCCCCACAGGCTGTCCCAGTCAAATTTAAGCGTGGGGGCAAGCTGTCATGGGAGCTTCTGCTTCCCCACTGGAGCAACGTTGGCCTAGGGAGGGCTGCCAGCTGCCATGACAGCCGCCTGCCCGTACTGCTCTTCCTCCTCCTCCAGTGCATGCACCTCTTGGTTGTGCCGGCGGATGATCTCCACGGCTTCCTCGACACGGAAGGAGCCGGGGCTGCCGGTGACGGGGTTGTAGCTGCGGGCGTGGGGGTGTGGAGGGGCAGAGCAGCGCACTTAGGCAGGGTTGAAGGGTGCATGGGGTTGGTCTTTGCAGAATCTTCAACACAGAAATGAGTCGAGCTTGTGTGATGGGCGGTAAAAGGGGAGACACGAGGGGCAAGCAGGGCAGGCTTAGAGCAGCCACACTTGCGCAGCGGGTCCGCGTGGCAGTCCTACAGAGCAGCACGTCAGAGAGCAGACGCAGGGGGCACGGGGCGCCTGCCAGGCTGCCGCTCTGTGTGAGTGGCATGCCATGCAGGCGGGCACAGCTGGGACTGCCAGGCTGCCATTTGGCAGAACCTGGCAAGATCAGATCAGGGAGGCGGGGCACTCACAGGCCAATGATATCCCAGGAGCCTCCCACGGTCCACAGGTAGCATCCATCAACCTGGTACTCGCACCCTCCCTGAGAGTGAGGATCAGAGTGGCAGGGAGGCAGTTGTCTGGCTGTCAGAGCACCATAGCTGATGCTGATGGCACCAGGCAGTCCGCGCTGCAGAGCGCTGCCATGTGCAACCTCCCTTCAAGCGCGTGGACAACACCAACCACACTGCCCTCTGCTCTTTGCCTGTCAGCTTCTCAGCACAAGGTGGGCGGCTATCTGTGCCCGCGCCAAACGCTCGTCTCTTATGTCCCCCCACTGTATTTCCCATTGCACCGCCCCACTTGCCTGCAGCAGGTAGGCGCTGGTTTGGTTGACGTAGTGCAGCATGTACTGCCTCACATCCGGGGTCTGCCAGGGGTCGCGGGACGCGTTGTACGGCCCCCAGATGCCCTGCACGGGCCAGCGTGCGGTGGGAAGAACGTGGAGGCAACCAGGTGGGGCGCAGGCAGAGCAGGCCTCTGGGGCATGCCAGGAGACGAGCGGGCACACGAGGGGCTGCCACTTGCATGGACAGGCGGTGGCGGCCGGGTGGGGCAAGCAGTGGTTGTGCCCTGGTGCTGGTGAGGCAGATCGGGACGTGTGCAGGCAGGCAGCTATGCAAGGGTCCGTTGGAGACACGGGCAGGCAGGCGTAGCAGGCAGCACAGCGTGGGCCAGCATGCAGGCGGTGAGCCCCAGGCAATGTAGATGGAGGGCGCACCCAGTATGGGTAGTAGGCCGCCTCCAGGCCAGTTTTGACGGGGGTGTCGCCGTTCTGGCTGGCGCCGCCGCCCACGCCCCACTCGATCCAGTGAATCTCTTTGCCTGCAGAGAGGGCAGCGAAGAGCCGAGGCAGGCAGCGGCCATGTTGGCAGGCTGCGCCCAAGGCGAGGCATGCGCTCAGGCGCATGCACCGCTCCCCCCCTGCTGCATCGCCACATGGCGACAACGCCCTCTTCCGCATGCAGAGCAAGCAGGCTGTCCCTGAACCTGCATCTGCAGCGCCCTTGAAGAATGCCCCTGCCCGGCAACCTCCCAACCTCCCGCTTGCCCGCCCACGCTACGCTCTACCCCACGACCCCCCATCCCCCCACATCACTCGCCATCCCACCCCACCCATTACCCCGTTCTTCGGCTCCTCACCCACGTCTACCTTGCGCCACCCCTCGCTATGCTCAATCCTATGCAACACCTCAGCGTATGCAACCTGTTCTGTTCAATTGTAGCAATGCCGATTCCTGTTACGACTCAAGAAGAATGTAGCATGCTCCCCCACACCCCGCCCCACCCTCACCCACGTCTTCTGCTCCCCACCCACACCCACCTCGCGCAGCCCACGCCACGAGCTTTCCCAACAAAGCATGCCCCCCACCCCACCCCGCCTCACCCTCGTCCACCAGCTCGCGCAGCGTGAGGTTGTAGTACCCAAACTCAATGTCCATCTGGGGGTGTGGAACAAGGAACAAGGTGGGGGTGAGGCGGAGGGCATGGGAGGGCATGAAAGTGCATCTACCAGTTGAGCCAACACAGACCAAACTCGATGTCCACCAACTCTGAAGTGAGCCGGAAAGACGGCAGTCAGCCTGTGCCGTTGATGCTGGCCCCCCTCACCTGCCTTCTGCATGCAACCGGCACCCTCACAGTCATGGTGCCCCCTCCTATTTATTTTAAGCCCCAACTCTTCAAGTCACCTTCTTCATAAGCACCTCCATGTCGCACGTCTGGAAGTCGGTGCGGCTCTGCGGCGGCAGGCAGGCAGAGGCAGGGAGGGGAAGGGGGGCAGGGGGGCGTGGGGCACAGCGGGCGCAGCAGGTACAGGTGCAGGGCTGGGGCGCGCCTGTTGGGTGGGAGGCCTGCCACTCTTTACGAGGCTGCAACTGCGGAGCTGGGCGGCACGACGCTGCGCTGCGCTGTGCTGGACTGTGGCTCCCTGCGGCCCTGCACGGAGCACCCCTGAGGTGCCGCAAGGCTCTGAAAACGGCTGCACTGCAGCCGGCAGCTGCCAGCTGCAACACCTGAGTGGCTGGCACCCCAAGCACCTTGCAAGCGTGTCCACCACTCACCTGTGGCACATATGCACTGATGCCCACAAAGTCTGCAGCCATGAAGGCGGCTCGGATGCCGTCCATGTCAAACCAGCCCGCGATCTGTGGGGGCAGGGGTGAGGGGTACGAGGGATGGGGCGGCACTGGGAGCTGACGAGGCACTGATGGATGGTTTCAGCTCACCTCGGCCGAACCGTACAGTACAGTGGGCTGCACAGCAGCAGCAGCAACCCGGGAGTCCACAGGACCGCAAGGGCAGCCAAATGATTTGAGCTGCGTAATAAGGCGGCTGAGGCAGACTTTATGCCCAGCCCGAGGCCCAACTCCGTCAAGTTGCCCACCTCACACATACACACACGCACACCAGACCACAGGGGCGGGCAGGCAGCCTGATTGCCTGCTGCCAGCAGGGAGTGACAGGCAGCACATGCGGCACATTAAGCCTCACCACCAAGTGCGCACCTTGGGCCAGAGGGGGGCAAAGGCAGCCAAGTACTCGTCGTAGTTCACAATGTCGATCAGCGCGCACCCACACAGCTTGCTGTTGTTGATGCCCAGACCCAGCAGCACGCGGCGGCGCAGCTCGGGACGGCCGCGCGACACGCGGTCGCGCACCTGTGGGCACATGGCAGGCGGGGAGAAGGCTGGGCGGGCGTGAGGGGGGGTCAGCAGCGGCCCCGGCTTTGGCTGACAGAACGGGGTGTACCTGCTGCGAATAGCAACCGTCAGCAAGCTGCTTGGTACATGGAATGCTGGTCGCACAGGGCGGGGAGATGTGCACCCACTGCCAGGGGCGGGACAATGTGCACTCACTCACCATGTCGGCAGCCTGAACCCACTGCCAGGGGTAGAAGAACACGGTGGCCCCCATCTCTCCCTGCAGGCAGCAGCGGGACAGGGCTGGTTAAGTGTCAACGTGGGAGGCAGAATACAGAGCAGGATTTCATGCAGAGGGAAGGCTCTGCAGGGGACTGTTTGCCGCTCAGCCTGCCTCCTTGCCTGTCTTGCCTCCCTGCCTGCATGCCCAGCCGGGGCCTCACACACCCACTTCCGCACCACACACACCGCCAAGCTGTCGCCACACCCAGCCGCTGCCCCCGCCAGGCGCCGCACCTGCAGCGACAGCCAGGCGCTGCCGGCGTCCTCTCCCGGCGGCAGGGCGGCATTCAGTGCGTCTGCCACGGGCTCAAGGAGGATATCATAGTAGGAGTACCCGCTGAACTTCTGGAGGGGGTCAAAGGGCAGCGTGTTGCGCCACCCGTTTTGGGCGCGCCCGTCGTCCATGTGTAGCTGCGCAGGGGGGCGAGGCGGTGGTACAATAATACTTAGATAGAGTCAGAGAAGCCCTGCTTCTGATGCGGAGTGATTAGGGAATGATGGCGAGGTGGGGCGTGGAGGAGATCCAGGCTGGCAGGCTGTGGGGCAGCAAGCGGGCGGGTGGGGTATGGGGCGCCTGCCGCGCACTGTGGGCGACACAACGTGGCGCAGGGCGACCCAACCTCGCGCCACGCCAGGCAAACGATTGCTTCAGTGTAGCCCTTCTTCACCTCCAATTCCCCCCATCTCACATTGATGGCGGGGCGCAGGCCCGCGCCCACCGCGTGCTGCAGGCAGGTCGTCAGCAGCCCCCGGAACTCCTCAATGTCCGCCTGGGTGACCGCGGCAGCTGCAGTCCGGGAAACGAAAAGTGGAAGGTGGGCAGGAGGGCCAACGCGGCAGCCTGAGCCCTCAGGAGCGCGTCAGTGTGCCACAGCGGGACTGGGCAGGGGCAACAAGCGAACAAGCTGCTTGGCGGGGATGGGTGGCCGAGCAGCTGCTTCAGGCTGGGCCAACTGCTAGCAGTGTGCCTGCTGCCCGGCAGCACATGCTTGCCCCCGGAGGAAATCGCCGCTTCCCTGGGCGTGCACCTGTGCCAGTTTGCGGGTCCCTGTGGTAGCTCCACCACTGGACTTGGGTGGCGTTGAAGCGGGAGAAGCAGTAGTAGGCTGCGAGCAGCCATGGGGGAGGATATGGCAAGGCGAGGGAAGGCAGATCGGGTGTGGCACCCAGCGTTAAACACGCTTCTCTGGACCTGGGTGGCACTGAAGCAGTAGTTGGCCGTCGGGTGGGGCCAGGGCCAGGAAAGGAAACAGCAGCCAAGGGCAGGCGGGGTGGTGAAGGACAGCCAAGGCAGGGTGGGCAGGGCGGTACTGCCTGCACGCTTGGGCGGTAATCTCTGCCCTTCTGCTCGACTGGGGTCCACCCCCACACCCGCTGAGAGCGAGGGCCGACTGCACACCACCTGGCGGCTGGTGCGGTGTGCTGACATGGCAGGCCATATGCTGGCAGCACCTCTGCTGGGTGTTGAACTCACTGGACAGGTTGTAGTTGTCGCAGCCGGTCCAGCCTGGAGGCGGGTCTGAGGGCCCGCTGTCCCACCAGAGCACCGATATCTGCACACCCCAGGCGGGGTCGGGTGGGGCAGGGAGGGGCAGGGCAGGGCATGGGATGTGGGTGCATGGCGGGCATTCCGGCATGCAGCCTCACCGGGTGTGGCAGGAGGTGTCGCTGCTGCGCCGCTGCGTGCACGAGCGCATCGTGCCTTGCTACGGCGCCGCCATCCAGGTGCGCTTCCACGGGCCGCTGGGCCGCCCGCTTCTGTTGATCAGGTGTGGGGTTGACAGCCTGAGTAAAGGTGCGACACAGACCCCCCCACCTTGCTGCTGCCCCCCTCAGCCCCCTCATCCTGAGCACACCAGCAACACGATGAGGACAAGGGCACCCCCCACCATCTCCTTTGCCCCACGTGCGTGGTAACCGCCCCTTCGTCCCCATTGACCAGGCCGAACGCGAAAGCTGTGTGTCTCTCGTTGTGTGCCGGGCTGTGCAGGGCGCGTTGTGGCCCCGGCCGACTGAGATCCCTGATGTGCCTGCCGCATGGTGTCCCCCCCCACGCATGCACCGCAGGGGCCATTGCTGCTGGTTGTCATGAAGCTGATGCGAGGCGGCAGCCTGCGAGCGGCGCTGAAGCGGCCAGAGGCGCAAGCAAGGCTGCGTTGGGGCGCCGGGTGCGTCGCCCTGCCTGTCGGGCCGGGTGCCACTACTCCTGGGGGGTCAGAACAATCTGGGTGCAAGGTGAGCGTGGAGAGGGGTGCGTGCTTGTTGCTGTCGGACCCAACCCTCTCGTGACCCCGCAGGACGGCCTCTTGCCGTGCCACCCTCCCCCTTGCAGGGGCGAGCAGGTGGCAGTTGAGGAATGGCAGGCCCCCACTTGTGCTCGCCAGATTGCCCGTTCATGGGCGGGGCGGGGGGTGGCTGCCAACGCCTGGGGGGCACGTGAGCCCATCGCACCTCTGCTGCTCACCCACTCACCATCCGGCACGCCCTGCTTGCTCTGCTCACCCACCCACCCACCGGGCACCTGCCCATGCACTCGCCCACCGACCAATTCAACCAGCGAGGCACCCGCCGCGCCCTGCCCACCTCCTGGTGCGTGCGCGGTGCATACTGCAAGCGCCACCTGGTGATCCTGCCTGGTGATCCTACCCAGCCCAGCTCAGCCCAGCAGGACCTGCGCGCGGTTGAACATGCAGTAAGACTTGCCCAGCCCCACTTCAACCCACCAGGAACTGCGCGCGGTTGAACATGCGGTAGGCGGCGGCAGCGTCCACCAGGCGGGAGCATTTGGAGGCGCCGGAGCCGTCGGGGCGCAGGTCTTGAACACCCCCAATGTAGACCTGCCCAGGCTCACACGTGGGTGCAGTTACATGGGGCAACAAGGAACAAGGAGGGTGGGGTGAGGCGGTCGGGGCCGCAGGTGGAAGTTGGGTAGGCACCCAAGGGGCACGCTGCGGCCCCGCTCACCAGCGCCCCAGCCCAACACGTGCGTTCAACTAGTCCATCTGGTTCCCTCCCAGGGCCTACCGTAGGGCTGATCTCGGTCACAGCGGCTGCTTGGGGCACTGAACCTGCCGCCAGCAGCGGCAGCAGGAAGGGGGTGCTTGCCAACATCATGAGAGCGGCAGCGGCGCTAGCGGCCGCTCCCAGAACCCAAGAGGCAGGCCGCTGGCCGCCTGCTCCCACCCTGGGGGCTCGGCTCCTGCCCAGTGCCATGATTGGCGAGCAGCAAGCAGGCGAGGCGAGACGGGCGGGGGTGTCTTCGGTGAGGCTTCAGCCGCAAGCACCTTAGGAACCGGGGGCCAAGCCACTGTTGCCGATGCAAGAGCACCGATAAAGCAGCACGGCAGAAGATCTCTATCGCTGTCGGAAGGCTCGTCGGCTTCTTATCATATCATCACACGTGCTAGCTCATCGCACTTGTAAAGCTAGAATGATATCTTGCTTCGTTTCAATTCTATCATCACGCCTTGAACACGCTTGCTGCAGCCACTGCTTGCAATTGTTGCCGGTCCGCTGCCGCCGCTCCTCCAGGAATGCACCAGCAAGTGCTGTGCGGTTGCCGCTGCCTGCCCTAGGCACATGCCACTCTACGTATGCCTGGCGGAGCTGTGGGCCACAGCTATCCAAAGCTGCGCAGGATGCCAGCCGCATCTGGCAATGAGCGGCCACCCCAGAGCAGCGCTGTTCATCTGCTGCTGCATGCGCCGGGGCCAGCTGGATTACAGTCCGCGGCAGGCTTTGTGATGCTGGGGGCTGGCCTTTATTGTGCACCCACCTCGACTGTGCACTTGCTGTTGAGTAAGGGCAACTACCTCTGCTTCCCGTGAAGAGCCCTCACAGCAAGTGCGCGAAGCGGGTGCTGCGGTGGCGGCGCCCTGCTGGCGGCGGTGTCCCCTAGTGAGCAATGATGACTCTTGATTCCTGACCGCGGAATCTTGACGTGCATCTTATGCCTAACTGTGCATGATGGGGGCTGTGCGGGAGCTCAGGGATTGTGTGCTGAACCTGAAAGAATGGTTCGACTGTCGCTCGCCCAAGCGGCGCCATGGTTGCCACAAGCTGTCGATCCGCCTTCCATTGGCGTCCAAGCTGGATGAGCTGCTGAGCGCGGCGCGTGAGGGCGACGGCTTTGGCGGGGCGGAGAGGTGCGCGCAGCTCGGCGTGCGTTGGGTAGCCTTGTTCATGATCTTCGTCTAATTTAAAACGCTTTCACCCAGCTGCCCTCTCGCGGCTGTCGGGAGCTGTCCTGCCGCGACCACCGCCGCTGCCGCCCACCGCCGCCTAGCCGGCTCCGCACCGCAGCCAGCACCCACCTGCCCTGTGTTGCCAATAAAGGCGAGGAGCAAGCTGCTTTACACATCTCCTCCCATCCACCAAATACTCATCGCAGGCAGCTGGTGCTGGGGCTCGCTGATTCCCTGGCGGGCCTGGCGGCAGAGGCAGCAGCACCCACCGGCCCCGCCGGTGGACCACCCCCACCCCGCAGCTGCGCCACGTATGCCTGGCTCACCAGCTGGCTGGTGACTCTGACTGGCGCCGCTCGAGCGCTAACTGGCATGCTGGATTGGCTTGCGAAGTCTAGCGATGCGGCAGACCTGGGGCGCATGCTGAGCGCCCTGGCGGTGGTCACCAGGAGCAGCGCGGCATGCCAGCAGGCAATGCTGCTGATGGATGAGCAGCCTGTCATGCTGTTCACCATGACAGCTTCCGGCACCCCCGAGCAGTTCTTATGCTCGTTCCTGGAGGACCTGCTGCATGCGCAGGCGGTGGCCCTCACGACAGCTGTCACCCAATTCAACGACTTGGTCTGGGCGGCGACAGCAGCGGACAGCAGTGCAGCTGGCGATGCGGCAGGCGGAAGCTGCTTCTCGCAGCATGCGCCTAGTGCCGTCCTGCCTGCTGCGAGCTGCTTCTCGCAGCACGCGCCTAGTGCCATCCTGCGCTGGCTGCAGCCGGCGATGGCGGGCGCAGAGTGGCTGCTGAACAGGACAGGTGAGCAGCCCTTGGGTTGATGGGGGACAGATGGGCACTGTCAGGGAGGATGGATGCACAGCCAGACAGCCAGCCCTGCCTCCAGCCGGCCCGTTTGCCACATGCCCGGCACCCACTTTGCCAGTGCATTCCCCTGTGACCTGTAGGTTCTATCCGTCCTGCTACCTACATCCTTGACATGCTGGGGCATGCTGTACAGGCGAGTGTCACCCGGGACTTTGCTCAAGCACTGTGCAGTGATGGCCAGCTGCTGCGCCGCCTGGCCCGCCTGACGACTGACGTCCACTCGGCACTGGTGGCCGCACCAGACTGCATGGACGGCCCCTGGTGCTGGCGGCACTCGTGCATCTACTATTGGGCTAGCAGCTGGCGCTGCCTCCCTGCCAGCAAGGACCGGCAGGAAGCACTGCTGCCGTTGTTGGCAGCCGCCGGCAGCCTGCTGCTCGGCCAAGCCGCGCTGCTCGGCAAGCTACGGTCACGGCCGCCAGCGGGCGCTGACCCGCAGCAGGCAGTGCAGCTTGCAGAGTGCTGGCAGCTTGCCATTGACTCTATCAGCAGGCATGCCGCCTTCATGCTAGAGGCGCCCGGCACCTCAGAAGGCACCTCAGAAGGGCCACCCGCCAGCCGCCTGCGCCAGCTGCTGCTCGTCTTTGCAGCAGCGGCGCCGCATGTGTTGCGGTACATCAGGGCCGCAGCAGCGGGTGGCACAGCAGCAGGGACCGTCATCCGCAGTGCCAAGCAGCCGTACAATCTCGCAGAGGTGCTGCGGCGGCATGCCGACCTGTGCCAGCAGGTGTGTGAGCTGCGCGGCAGCGCCAGCGCAGACCTGCAGGATGAGGAAATGGTGGCAGCGGTGGAGCTAGTTGAGGCCCTGCAGGGCCAGCTGGCGGAGCTCCCACGCCTGGCGCTCGCCCTCAACCCAGCAAACAGTGCTGCAGCTGGGGCTGGGGCAGAGGACGACGCAAGGGACAGCCTTGGCAGCAGCAACGGCAGCACCTCCACTGGTGGCGGCGGCAGCTTGTCTGAGCTCAGGTTCAGCGCTTCAGATGCAGCAGCAGCAGCGGTGGCGGCCATCTTCTGCATGGCGACAAAGCAGTGAGTTCGCAGGGCTGGCTGGCTGCTGTCTTATAACAATGGCCCGGCTTGGGCACGTGCGGCACTACTGGCCGTCATGGTGCTGTAGGGTGCACTAAACTCACTGGCACCTTTGCCTGTGCCCCTCCTTTCTGCATTTAGGTCTGGTTCCGAGCTCAACCTCAGGGAGGCTCGGTGCCTGCCCAGCACCCGCTGCTTGCACTGGATGCTTACAAAATGCTGCCGCCTGACCCATGCGCTGATGGTCGCCAGTCCGCGCGTGCTGCACCTGCTGCGGCTCAGCGCGCATGACGGGCTCGGTGGCAGCCTGCGCTCCGACCCAGTGAATGCCGTGGCTGACGCGATACGGATGCTCACCTTTGTGCACAACGCGCAAGCCCGTGAAGCTGAGCAGTGGATGTCTGCATACGACATTGACAGGTACACAGCTAATTGACAACATTGGTTTGATAGCACATACTATGTGCATGCTCTGCAGGCCCACCTGCACTGCAGCCTGCATGCCTGCATGCCTGCCAGTTTCTTTGTTGCTGCTAGCGGCAGCGGAAGCGTTGGGGCATTCACCCTGCCCACCAGAGCCCAGCGTGCAGGCTGGCAGCGCGAGCAGGGTGGGTTGTTGGGGATGAGCTTGAGGGAACCCCTTTGTACACGCCTCCTGCTCACCTGCTGCCCGTGCTCCTGCCCACTGCAGGCGCCAGGCGTGCTGCCTGCTGGAGTCCCTGGCAGCAGTGGCAGCGCTGCAAATGCGAGCGGCTGCTCCAGATGAGGCTCCTTCTCCAGAGGCAGGCGCACTCGTCCCCGTGCCCCCTGGGCCTGGCAGTGCCAGGGCCTGCACCATGCAAGTGCTGATCAACACGCTGGTTGCCGTGCCAGAGGACACAGCAGAGCCTGAGGCCTCGGCAAGCGGCCAGGCGGCTGAGGCAGCACAGCTGGGGCGTGTGCGGGAGGCGCTGGCATGTGCGCTGCGCATCCCAGCCTCTGTGGGGCTGCTGATGCCGCTGCTGGAGCGCCTGCTGCCGCCCAAGGCAGCCTGTCAGGAGGGCAGCGACAGATCAGCGGCAAGAGCTGCTCATGTGCCAATCGAGGCGGCACTCTTTGAGGCACAAGCGCTGGCCCTGCGCCCCTGCTCACACCTCCTCTGCCCCGGGCCGCCTGTGTCAGGCAGTAGCAGCAGCGGCCGCAGCAGCAAGAAGAAGGCAGCGCGAGGGAAGTTCTGCGCTGGCTGCCTGACGGTGCGCTACTGCAGCGCAACCTGCCAGCGCGCCGACTGGGCTGTGCACCGCTCCGCCTGCCGCCGGCGGGCAGCTGCTGCTGCTGCTGTGGGTGAGGCAGCCTCCTAAATCGCTCCGCAGCACGCAGTTAGAAACATGCATTGTTCTCTTTACAGTCCAATAACATGACAACGCGAATTTAGTGAATAAAGAGGAAGTCCAGCAACACGAGGTTGGGCACTTCAAACTGGGTGCCGTGGCAGAAGGGAGAGGAACGATCACTGACTTGGCTTGCAGCACCCTCTTCACCCCTGTTGGACCCATCAGTTGGTATTCAAGCTCGGCGGCTGCCGTTGAACAGTTCAACATGCGCAGAAGTCTGCGTTCAGGGCAGGCTTGCGTCAGAGGGCCCACCCCACCCCGGGGTGGCTTTCCCTGCCATGCAGTCCAGGTTGTGCAGCAAGTACGGCCCGCAGTGCTGCCAGCTGGCGCAGCCCGCCCTCCTCATGTGCCTGCATTCCTCTCTGACATTCCTACCACCATTGGGCGGCAAGCCGAAGTGTAGATTTAAATGTTGACCACGTGTTGAGCAGGTGGAATTGCTGACATGAAGGACCTGCATGCTGCAGGGAAGAGCAGGTTGTACCGTCAGCCTGCCGTCAGCTTCCACCTCAGCAGCCACCCCCTAACCAAGAGCCACCGACGTGCGAGTGTGCGTGTTTGTCGATACTCGCCCCGCTCCCCATGGATCTGTACGTTGCTAAAAGAAGCCTCAATAGCAAGCAGTTCCCGCAGTCGGAAACCACGGGCCGCCTGCACCGCCGTGCTACGGCGCATGGACCGCCACCTGCATTTAGGCCGCCCGTGTGTCTGCTGAGCACCATTTGTAACATTTCAGTGCCACACCCTCTCCCCCCTCCTGCGCAACATGGCCCGCACTTTGCGCACCGCACTGCTCATGTTGGCGGCCCTGTGCTGGGCAGGCAGGGCCCGTGGACAGTTCGCAAGTGATGTCAACCGGCGATGGATTGCCTTGGGTGCTGCGGGGGACTGCGCGGCAGCCTGCAGAACCCAGCCTGGCTTCACAGTCCTGAGCAGCGGCGCAGCCCAGCAGTGCGCCCACAACGGAGCCGGAGGCGCCGCCTGGGGATGGGCCGTTGGTGAGTGCACCTCATGCCGGTGAAGCAGACACACTGCCCCTGTGCGGCAACAGCAGTGGCTCACCGCCCCAACCGGGGGCCCTCCTTGAAGCCTGCCGGCACCGCAGCCTCCTGACCGCCGCCCCTCCTGACCGCCCCCCCCCCCCCGCCCCGGCCGCTGCGCAGGCACATGGCGCCGCAACCAGGGCTGCAGCGTGTTGGAGGCTACCGCCACGGCTTCCACCCCGGTGAACCTGCGATCAGGCTTCTCCTGCATGTGCGTCCGCACCGGCTCCTCCTCCTGGGCTCTGCCAAGCAGATGCCCACGCACCCACGACCAGCGCGGCGCCTGCGTGGTCAACACTTTTGCGGTGAGCCGCCCCAAGCAGCTCCCTCCTCTGTGCCAGCCAACCCAAACCCGCTTTGCTGCCTCCTTCGCAATCCACCCGCGTCCCCAACTGCACACTCGAGGGGCTGCTCGGTCGCCTGGTGTAGAGTGCCGGCAGCAAGCCTTTGCAGGCAGCAGCTGCTATGTGCCCGCTCGCGGGGTGGGTGCCACCCATGCCCTGCCTGCCTGCCCGCCCTGCCTGGCTGCCTGCCGAGTGCATGCATGCCTATCCCCTGTGCCTCGCCTGCCAAGCCCTGTGCTCCCTTGTCGCGCCCGTTGTGCCTCTGAGGGCCGCGGCGTGCTGTGCTGTGCTACAATGCTACAATGCGTACAATGCTACAATCACTGAATGCATCGCCCCTCATCAATTCGCCCGCCCCGCTGACCTCCTCCCCACGTCCCCTGCCCGCTGCTGCAGGGCGTTGCGGTTCCCGCCTACGGCGTCATGGTTGGAGGGCGCTGCGTCGTTGCCGACCGCGTGCGCACCGCCCCCCTCACCCTGCTCGAGGCATCCACCGGATTCCAGGTGCTGTGCCTCAGTAAGACGGACGGCGTGCGGCGCGGGCTTTGATTTGACATCAAGCAAACAGAGAGCATGCATGCTCGGTGCCCTCCCCTTGCCCCGCCCGCCCCCTTCAGCCGAGCATCACACATGCTCCCGTCCCCATTGCTTTCTTTGCTCTCCATTTGCTCCACATCCTTTGGCCGGGGCCTGGGCAGGCACACATGACGCCGCAGGCACCTGCCCCGTCCAACGGCTCCTGCCACATCCCACTGCCTGCCCTTCTGCTTCCCACATGCCTCCTGACCCCGCCACCCACATGCCTGCCGCCACTACATGCCCGCCTGTACTACTGCACTAACGGTGCGTGTGGCTACCAGAATAAACTTTTCGAGTACATATCCAGCGACAAAACTGCACCGCCCCTCCCGCCCATTCCCCATGCCCAGCCACCGTCCCACCGCACTCCCCCCCTCCGCTTTAGTCAACTCGAATCTTTTGTCACAGCCCCTTTCCGGAACCTGTGTAACGCATGCCTGTGCATGAATTGACCAGCCAGACTATGAAGAGGGTGCTCGACAGCTGGATGCGGTGGCACTCCATGCACCGTGCTGGGATAAGGCGTGCCAGGGCAGGGTATGCAGGACCATGCCTGCCGCAGGCTGCGCACGATGACAAGCTGCCAGTGGCACTGCACCTGAGCTCGTCAGCGCATCACCTGCTTGGGTGGGGGATGAGGCTAGGGAGTGCGGACTGCACGCCGTGCACGCCTCGGCAAGGGTGAGCAGCAATGAGGGGCCGCAGCCACGGCCTTGAAGCGCCAGCCTGCACGGCCTGGTGCTCCGAAAAGAGGCACAGGTGTCAGCACAACCAGCACACACGGCTGCATAGCACAGCCCCAACCAGCCGGCGCACAACTCTGAGCTTGCCTATGGGGAAGGAAACAATAACTAATAGTGGGAATGTCGTGCTGGTCGTGGTGGGCACGCCGAGCTGCCGTCAGGCTGTGCGCCTTATGCCGCTGGCGCTGCTGTGAGAGGGGTAGTGCCGGAGAGTGTCCGACGTTCACGGCCGCCTCGGGTCGTTGCGCCACTGAAGGTGAAGCACGGCAGGACAGTTATATGTGCTTGGCATACTCAGTGTCCACAGGGCGCTATGGTTGGCGGCTGCTTCAGTCGTGTTGTGATTACAATTGATCAGCCGGTGTGGCACGTGCCTGCTCATGCCCGCATGAGTGCGCTGGCACCGTCATGTCGTCGCCGTCTCCGCCTCTATATCGGCGGGCAAATCCCTTGGTCCATACAGCCTGTGGTCACCCTTAGCGCCTCGTGTTTATGTAATGGATGAGTTTTCAGGCACCGTCGCTGGCTTGCGGGAGTGGTTCGGCGCTCGCTCGCCGGAGCGACGTACCGATCTGTCGTTGCGCCTTGATCTGCCGATAAAGCTGGCGACGCTGATGATAGCTTTGCAGGAGGGAGGAACCGGGCTAGGCGAGGGCGAGAGGTGTGCTGCTGGTGCTGCTCCCTCACTGCGGCTCAGCTCACTCGATAGGGCGCAATTGGCAATGCATGCATGCGGTGTAGTCTGACACTGTCGCAGTGACGCCCTTGCCACTGCCGCCGCCACTGCTGCCTTCGCTGCTGCCGCAGCGCTTCCAGTGCCACCCACCTGCCCTCCACTGACACATGTGTTCCCTCACCGTCATCGTGCCGCAGGAAGCTGGTGCTGGGGCTGTCCGACTGCTTGGTGACGCTGGCGGCATCGGCCGCGTCGCCCCTTGGCCCAGCAGCCAGGCCGCCTCGCAGCTACAACACCTACGCATGGCTGACTGGCTGGCTGACGCAGCTGACTGGCGCAGCCCAGTTTCTGGGGCTCACGATTCGCCTTCCCTGCACCTGGAATAGTGCGGAGCTTGCACGCCTGCTGCGTGCCCTGGCGGTGGTGACCAGCGGTGCTGCCGCCTTCCAGCAGGCGGTGCGGCTTCTGGAGGAGCAGCCAATGGAGTTGCTGGGCGCTTCATGTCACCCAGATCCCGAGCCGCACCTGCTGTTGTGCCTGGAGGAGCTGCTGCATGGGCAGGCGGTGGCCGTCACTGCATCCATCGTTGCGTTCACAAACATGAGCACGGCAGCCGGCAGTACCGCGGCGGGCAGCACGGCCGGCAGCAGCAGCGGCTGCCCGCAGCTGCGCTCGGATGCGGTCCTGCCGTGGCTGCGTCAGGCGGTGGCTGGCGCAGAGTGGCTGCTGAGCAGGAGAGGTGAGATGGGGTGGTTAACGGCTGCGAGAGGGCCGCCCGTATCGGGGAAGGATTGCTGTGGCATGCCAGGATTGCTGCTCCTGTGCCGCAGGTGCCGAAGGTGCCGAAGGTGCCAGGATTGCTGTGGCATGCCGGCCAGCAAGGTCACCTTTGGCCCTGCCCGCCTGACCTGTGTGTGCCCACCACCCGCTCCACCATTGCTGCCTCCCCGCCCCGCCCTGCCGGCAGGCGCCGTCAAGCCTGCGTCCCAAGTGTTTGAGCTGCTGGGCAAGGCAGTCGAGTCGAGCGCCATGGGCGAGTTTGTCCGAGCGCTGTGCAGCGACAGCTCGCTGCTGGCCCGCCTGGCCCGCCTGACGACCAACGCCCACGCGGCGCTGCTTGCCACGCTTGATTGCACCAACAGCACGTGGTGCCTGCACCACGCCTGCCTCTGCATTTGGAGCAGCAGCTGGTTCAGCCTCCCCGGCGGAGCGGCTCGCCAGGACGCGCTGCTGCCGCTGCTGGCCGCTGCAGGCAGCCTGCTGCGTGGCGAAGCAGCGCTGCTAGGCAGGCTGCCCACGACGCTGGCAGCCGGGGCGGCGCAGGCGGCTGGGCTCGCGGAGTGCTGGCAGTTTGCTGTCACCTGCATCAGCAGGCACGCCCTGTTCATGCTGCTGCTGCACGGCTCGTCGGACGGCCCGCCCGCCAGCCGCCTGCGCCAGCTGCTGCTCACCCTCGCAGCAGCGGCGCCGCATGTGCTGCGGTACGTGAAGGGCCTGACAGCTGGCGGCGCAGCGGCGGGGGCCATCGTTCGGGCCTCCACACGGCCGTGTGATCTGGCAGAGGTGCTGCGCTTTTACGCAGCAACGTGCCAGCAGGTGTGTGACATGCGCTGCGTCGCCGCAGCGCCGGAGCAGGAGGAGGAGTTGGTGGCAGCGTTTGAGCTGGCAGAGGCCCTGCAGGGCCAGCTGGCTTGGCTGCCCCGCCTGGCACTTGCTCTCAACCCCACAAGCTGGGCAGCAGGGGGGGGCAGCGGGACGGGGGAGTACAGCGGCAGCCCCGCCGACAGCAGCAGCAGCAGCAGCTTGGACAGCGGCAGCAGCGGCAGTGCCGGCAGCGCCCAGGATGAGCTCAAGTTGGATGCGCGGGCCACTTTTGCTGCAGCGACAGCGGCCTATTCCTGCCTGATCAGAGAGCGGTGAGATGATGCTACTGGGAGCTTGGTTGCGTTCTGCTTCAACCACCTGTCAGCCCTCCCAACTGTGACTGCATGCATCCATTGGAGCCTTGCAGCCCTGGTGTTGCATTCAATCACCCAGTTCATCCACTGACGCGCACGCGTGCTTACCTCCTGCTTGCAGGGCTGGCAGTCCCACCATCTCCTACGTACCTGCAAGCCGCTCTCTGCATGGGGCCCTCACCAGCTGGTGCCGCTTGGCGCACACACTGCTGGCGGCCAGCCCAGACACGCTGCGCCTGCTGCACTTTGATTCCGGAGCCGGCAGCGGGGGCCCGAATGCATCAAGCCTGGCTGCCACAATATGCATGTGCCACCACATGCACAGCATGGCGCTGCGCAATGCACAGCACAGCATGTCGGCAGACGAGCACGACAGGTGGGCGCCTGCTGCACCACCGCGTGCGTGCCTGAGCTGGACTGCCCGGGGTTAGGCGCCTCTCCGCATGATGGTGACCGTGCCCTCCTCCACGCAGCGCTTCTGCTGCTGGCTGTGGAGGATCACTGCCTTTCGTGCGCAATGCCTCTTGGTAGCCATCTCGCTGCCGCTGGCAACACCGGCCTCCAGTGCATCATATCGGCAGCTGCACCGCGAGCACGCCCTCGAGGCGCCCATGTGATCTCCACTGCTTCCCCTTGTGACCCGGCTGCAGGCGGTTTGCCTGCTGCCTGCTGGAGGGCCTGGCAGCAGCGGCAGCGCTGCGGGTGGAGATGTCGGCGTGGGGGGCGGCACGCGCCGACCCGCCACAGGCAGGTGCTCAGCCACCACAGCTTCCTGGCACAGCGCGGATGCGTGCCATGCATGCGCTGGGGCAGATGACGTGCCGGCAGCCTGAGCAGCTCATTGGCGGCGAGGGGGCAGCGCTCGAGGCTGCAGCAAGCAGCCCGGCGGCTGAAGCGGCAGAGCTGGAGCGTGTGAGAGACTTTTTAGCCCGCACGCTCAGCTGCCCAAGCTCCCTAGAGCTGCTCATGCCGCTGCTGGAGCGCCTGCTGCCGCACGCGCCAGCCGCTGAGGAGCGTACCGACACCGCTGCGGTTTCGAGCGCTGGTGTGCCCATTGAGGCGGCCGTGTTTTATGCACAAAGCTTGGCCCTGCGGCCCTGCGCCTACATCTGCTGCACCGGGCCGCCCATGCCAGACGGCAGCGGCACCGGCGGCAGCAGCAAGAAGGCAACGAGAGGCAAGCTGTGCTCTGCCTGCCTGACGGTGCGCTACTGCAGTGCGGCCTGCCAGCGCGCCGACTGGGCTGTGCACCGCTCCGCCTGCCGCCGGCTGACAGCTGATGCTGCTGGTGTTGGTGGAGGAGAGGCGGCTTCTTGATACTTGCACACCTGAAGGTTTGTTGCTCACCAGCACTTCCTGGAGAAAAAGACAACTGTAAGCACATTTGGCACTCAGGGATGCTGGCGCGTGAATCTGAACGAATGCTGTTGCAGCCAGACGGAGTCACCAAGTGCCGCAGTACTAGATGGCGGTGGGGCGTCAGGATGGGAACGGCATGGAAATGACGGTCCGGACTATGTGGATGTCAACATTAGAGAATCGGGTCATGCTGTGCTGTTGGGCATGCTGAGCTGCCTGAGTCTGCACCAGGCTGTGCGTCTGCCTTTCCCGCCCGCCTTCTGCCGCTGGCGCTGGTGTGAGACGGGCGAGGGAGAGAGTCAGTAGGTCACTGGCTCTCTCACCAAGGTTTCTGCTCACCCAAAAGACGGAGAACTGCCCTTGCTGTTTCCCCAGGGGCCTGTGTCCACAAGAACCCGGATGCAAGCTGAGCTGAGCTGGCAGGGGTGTCCGGTTTCCTCCCTGATCTGTCTCCTGCGCCTTGCAAGGTGGAGATCGGCATTGGTTTGGCTCTCCCGACACTGTTCTGGCTGTCCAGGGGCTACCGCATCGCCGCTGTCAATCGCGTCACTCTCCATTTGCCGGCTTCCGCCACAAACCTCGGTTCTGATGGCAGCCACCGGCACTGCGATGCGTTGCGCTTTCACCTCCAGCGCTGTCGGGCACCGCCTGCAACAGCGGCAGCAGCGGCACGCCGCCCCGCCCGCCACCCGCCGCAGCACACCGGTGGCCGCGGTGCAGGCTGACCAGGCGGGCCCCTCGCCCTGGGACACTGCAGCGGCAGCGTTTGTGGCCGCCGGCGCGGCCTCGCTGCTGCTGCTGGGCGGCGGCGTGCCGCCTGCCGCCGCTGCGGGCGGGCGGAGCACGCCGATCCCCGAGAGCACGGCGGAGCGGTGCAGCCTGGCCGAACTCGACAAGTTTGCTTCAACCAGGGCCCAATTCAGCCTGGAAGCCAGCGGCGGCAATATGACGGAGGCAAATGTGGACGTGCGGGGGTGAGAGCCGCTGGGTAGGGTCCTGGGGGCCTGGGGCTGTGGCCGGGATGGGGTGGGTGCGGTGGGGTGCGAGCTAGAGCGAGCTGTTGCGTGCGGCGCCGCGCCACCTGCCCCGCCGCCGCTGCCCACGCTGACAGCCCAGCATTTTGCTGCCTATCTGCTGCTTGCTGTTTCTGCTATCAACCAACACCGCTTTCCCCACTCGCCACGCAGCTGCGACTACTCCCAGAAGGACCTGCGGAGCAAGGTGCTGTCTGGGGTGCAGATGCAGGAGAGCGACTTCAGCGGTGCGCGGGGAGAGGCTGCCTGGCTGCGCAGGACACATGCCGTGTGCCTGGGAGGGACAGACAACTGTGGCACTGACCTGGCCAGGCCCTCGCCTCCCGCCCTCCGCCTGTCGCCGCTCTCCGCCCATCCCCCACCCTGTGGCACGCCACTGCATCCGGATCCCTTGCCTCACCACCGCCCACCTCACCACCCCGACTTCCCCCTGCCTGGCAGGCGCCAACCTGACGGGCGTGCAGTTTGCGCGGGCGCAGGCGCAGGGCGCGGCGCTGCGGGGCACCAACATGACCGACGTCAACGCCTTCTCCACCGCATTTGATGGGGCAGACCTGGAGGTGGGGGCGGGGTGGGCGGGCGGGACGTGTGTTGGGTGTGTTGGGGGGCTGAAGTGGTCAACGCCTCGTCCTCGCCTGGCTAGCTGGCTAGCTGCCTGGCTGCCTGGCCTCCCTCGCTGGGGGCTCACGGCTGTCATGACCGTTGCCGGCGTCGGCCTCCCAACTGCCTCCCACACCACCCCCCGTCCTCTCCTGCTCCCTCGCATACCTGCAGAACGCACAGTTCGAGAACGCAATTCTGTCCTCCGCCTCCTTCGGTGCGTGCCAGGCAGTGCTGTTGACCGAGGCAGTACAGCCAGGCTGGCAGGGCAGCAGCACTACTGGCCTGCAGCCGCCGAGGGTGCATCCACTCAAACCGCTTTGCCTGGTGGCCCCACCTCTCACCCTCCTGCCCTGCTGTCCCATGAGTGTGTGATGCCTTGCCTGCAGGCAAGTACCAGGGCAAGTGGGCCAACCTGAAGGGTGCAAGCTTTGAGGGCGCCCTGCTCAGCAGCTCCGACGTCGTCCGCATCTGTGAGGTGCGCCCTGGCACGCTGCTTATGTCATAGCACCATGTATTGGTTTGAAGGCCGAAATGCACACCGGTGACAGTGGGTGCGGCCTGGGACACTGCCCGTGGAGCAGGCTGCAAGCTATGCACAGCCCCTGCATTGTGCGCGCACCCCCTCCCCCACCCCCATCCCCCCTCACCTCATCCACCACCCTTTGCCCCTGCCGGCGGTGCGGCTGACTCGACATCCTCTCTCCCCACTGGCCCCTGCACCCCTTGGTGTCTGTGCGCCCAAATTGAGCTTCTGCTGACTTGCCAGGCCCTCCTTGTCGTTGCTTGTGTGCCTGCAGAACCCCACCCTGGATGAATACACACGCAAGGCGGAGCTGGGGTGCCGCGGCAGCCGCTGAGCTGGCGCCAGCTGGCACGACTTTCTTTTTCCCGGCAGCGGGAAGGCAAGACTAATTTTGCCCACCAGTCTCCCTGCCCGCTATGCTGCCCGAAATTCATATTTCTGAGTGCAATGTTTCTCAGTCATGACAGCTAGTGAAGTTGGAGCAGGAGGCTGGCAGGACTGGCGGCAGGCAGCCACACGCCCGGGGATGGCACCTGCCGTGTTGGGCGCGCTGCCCATGAAACAGGCCTTGCACTGGACCGCTGGCCGAAGCCTCACACTTGTGCAGCGGTCTTTTGACCAACAATGGCGGCTCACCACCCAGAGCCCCTGCCGATGTGCATACCTTCCCTGCCCTTGCGGCCTCAAGTTTCCTACAGACCCTTGAACGAGAGCATTAAAACATGAGTAGCGTGGGGGCTCTGCAATGTCCACCAGAGGCACTTGAGGGGCAGAGGGCAGCCGTGAGAAGGGCAACAGTGTGATGGTGTGGGGCCCCTGCTTTCAAACGCCGGGGCAGCTGTCATTATGAAATCCTCTCACATGAGGTTCATTCATTCATGTACATTCATTCATGTGGTACAGTGCGTTTCAGTCTGTGTTGCTGCGCCCCTGTCACGCCCACGCTACTCCTAGCCCCCCGCGCCCGCCTCCTTCAACCTCGCAAGCCGCTCCTCAAGCTGCCCAGCAGCACGCTCCGCCCCCGCCAGCACCTCTGCTGTGTGCAGCCCCACCCCCTCGCTCTTCAGCGCCTGCTGGGCCTCGGTCACCTGCCGCACCTGCGCCTCCCACTGCTGCTGCCACTGAGACGCGGCCGGAGGGTCGGCCTGCACCATGGGAGAGGGGCAAGGAGCAAGGACCTCAACATTGTGTAGCTGTCGATGCCAACAGCATAAATGTGGCGCACCCATGGGGGCCTGACACTCTGTGCTGTGCCCCTATCTGTTCCCACCTGCTGAGCTCCAGCCTGGCAGAAGTCAGAGTGCAGGTCAGACAGCTTGTCCTGCAGCTCAGCGGCACGGCTCTTCAGGTCCTGCATCACGCTGTCCACCTCGCTTCCGCTGACTAGGCTACTGCCGCCGGCGCCGCTGCCCGGCCGAGCAACGCACAGTGGCCGATGTGGCTTGCTGCCAGCCGCTGCCGCAGGCCGGTTTGCGTTCTCTGCCAAAACCCTGCACCAGGGCAGCGGCAGAGCGCGGTGGGGCTGCGCAAGAAACAAGCGAGCCCGACGCTGCTCGTCTCCGCGGCACCACCGTTGGCAATGCGTTGGAGTTTGGGGCCTTGATTGCGTCTTCGATCTGATGCGGGCGAACCGAGACGGCCAAAGGACGCGCAGCAGTTCTGCCAGGGAGCAACTCACTCTTTGAGAGCAATCGGACTCAGCTCTGGTACAGGTAGACCAGGTGAAGAACAAGATATGCCCAATGCGGGGCAAACGCTTCTGCGAGGGTGGTGTGGCGCGCTGTGCGTGCCGCGTGCCAACCTGCCGCAGTTGACGCGTGGTCGGTTCTGGCCACACATATGTTACAAGGAGCGGCAAACAGGCGCAGGAACTAAATACAGGTATACAAAGACGCGACCATAAGGCAGGTGCAAACCATAGGAGGCACGCAGGCGGCATGCAAGCATACCGTGACGAAGAAAAGAGGGGGGCCCCAACCGTGCGGGTCGGCGGAGCCCGCGCTGCCACGCTGGCAATGCCTCACTTCTCCCTGCTCGTCACTCCTGTTCCGCCAGGTGTTCGAGCAGGGCGAGCGCCGAGTCCAGCTCCAGCTGCTGCAGCGAGAAGTCGGCCAGCACCAGGCTCTGTCCCTTGGCCTCCAGCGACAGCTCAATGCGCTCGGGCAGGCCTGCAAAGAGTAGGAGCAAGGCGAGCACCTGGGTTGAAGCGCAGTGCTGGTCGGCGGGCTCTAACACGGCACGGCGCGCCCCAGGAGGCGTGCACAGGAAGGACAGGACAGAGAGACAGGCAGTGGGAAAGGGCAGGATTGCGCGTGGGGCCTACAGGCACTGCCTCTGTGCACCCTCACGCAGGCCGTTGAGCAGGGTGGGTGGGCAAAAAGCAAGTGGGGGCCCGACACATGCACCCATTGCCCACCCAACCCAGCCCAACCCCGCCCACGTGCACCCAACCCACCTAGCTGCGCATCAGCTGCCCGCTTCGTTACTGCCAAGACTGCCTTGCCTCCAAGCTTGACAGGTGCTACCGCCCTGTCCTTGAACACAAAGCAGAGCCGCTGGCTGGTGACGTGCAGGCTGCCGGGGAAGGGGACCTGCAGGCGGGCAGGGCGAGAGCAGCAGAGAGTGGATGAGGTGATGGGCGGTACTACAGCCTTTGTCTTTGCTAGCTGGGTCGCAAAGGCAGGCCCGGCGGTGGGACCGGGGCGGGGCAGGCAGGGTGGGGTGTGGATGAGGGACAACGGTCGGAGGGGTGGGGTGTGGCACGCACACGCCAGCAGCGCAGCAGCGCTGCTGAGTGCAGCCACTTGAGTTAGTCGGTCCACTGGCAGCGCCCGTGAGAGCTGCACACAGTACTGCTGGCCCTACCTCCTGCGCAAGCAAGTGGTGCACCGTTCCCGCCAGCCAGGCCAAAGGCGGCTGGCCTCCCTCCGCAGCCCCAACCGGCCCGCTCGTGCGCTGCACAGCCCCGAGCAGCGCCAGGGCCCAAGACGCTGGCGTGTCGTGCCTGCGCCGCTGGTGAGCCCCCACTCACCATGCGAACTGGGGTGTAGAAGTTGTTTGTGGCTGTGTACGTCTGCCACAGCTGGCAGGCAAACGACTCCAGTACCGTCTCCCCAGGCTCCAGCCCCAGCTGCGCGGCAGCTGCCGCCTCGTTCGGCGCTGCCACGGCACCGCGCTGCCCGCCGCCGCCGCCGCCGCCGCTGCTGCTGCGGCCCCCTGCCTCGCCAGAGGGTTTGACCGGGTCGAGGTTTGCCCACCAAGAGGTGATGCCTTGCGCCAGGCTGGCCAGGCTTTCCTTGGCTTCTGCTGCGCCATACAGCAGCTTCTGTCCTACCTGCGGGCATGCAGAAGAGCGGGCGGTCAGGCAGGCAGCGGCAGGCACAGCTGGGCATTTAAAGGAGTGGTCGGTAAGGGAGAACTGGAAGGATGCAGCTGCGGCAGCAGGAGCGGGTAAGCGGGTAATGCTGGGGGCACGCCGCATCGCACCCCCGCCCACATTTGTGCGGCGGCAGCTGCGTCGGCAGCAATGGACACGGGTGCGCTAAGGCGGCCCTCAACCAAGCGTGCTGCCAGTCATATCCTCCAGGCAGGCAGGCACCCACCTCCTCTGCTGCGTGCGCCACTTTGTCTGCCGCTTCGAGCGCCTCCGCCTCAAACGCAGCCACAGCATCAAACTCGTCCTCTCCCGCCGCTGCCGCTGCTGCTGCTGCTGCTGCACCTGCCGGCTTGGCGTCCGCTGCACCCTGCTGCTGCCCTGCGCCTCCACTGCTGCTGTTGCTGCTGCCGGTGCCAAAGAAGCCAAGCACAGACGCGAGGGCCTGGGTGGCAGGTGGCGCTTCCGCCGCCTCGGGTCCGGCGGCAGCGTCGGCGGCGCCACCTGCGGCTACCGGGGCTGGCGCTGTGTCTGCCGCCACTGCGGTGCTGTCGGCGGCATCACCAGGCGGTGGCAACTGCTCTGCCTGCTTGGCAGCGGCTGCAGGCCCGGCCGAGGGGCTGGGGTTTTCCTGCTCCATGTCGTCACTCAGGGACACGTCCTCCAGTTGCACGTGCTCAAATGACGACATGGACGCCATGGACTCCGATTTCGACGGGTTGCCGGCCATTGGAGGCAGCAGGGAGGCTGGGGCGAAAGGAGTCGCCGGAGTGAAACTCGTGATCACGATGTCTCAATCAATGACAGACGGCTGCCCTGCCCGTCCAAGCTGAGCTAGCTCCAGGCTCGAAATTCCATCCGACGTGTCACTCGCTTGTTTCTCTCTCTCTCTCTCTCTCTGCTGATATTCTAGACTGTTCTGCCAGTGAAAGCGACCTTGATCCCAATGAAAATGAAACGCAAGCAGGAGGAGGCTGGGGGGCAACGCAGCATACGGAGCTTCTTCGTCGCCGCAGCGTCCATTCAGCGGCAGCAACAAGCGGCACAGCCTCGGACGCAAGCCGGTACTGCGGCAGCTCAGGCGCCAGGCCCTCAGCAGCACGGCGGCGGTAGCGGTGGCGGTGGCAGCACTGCCACTGCGCCGACAGCCGCCAACAGGTCTGTGCACGCCAGCCCCTTTGGTGCCTCTCCATGCAGCCCTGCAGCAGGGAATGTAGCTTGCACCGCGTCCTGCACTGGCGCTGTTGACAAGCGCCCGCAGTTAGGTGCAGTGCTGGAGCCAAAAGGGTGCGCCGCGCGTGAGCAGCAGCAGCAGGGTGCAGGAGCCCCAGCCACAGAAGAGGAGCTGCAGGCAGCGCCGCTTCATTCCTCTGGGCAACAGCCGGATCATGCTGGCGCAGACGCTGGGGTTGGCCAATGCAGCCAAGGTGCGCCTTCAAGGGAGCATCGGGCACAGCAGCAGCAGCAGCAGCAGCAGCCGGAACAGCCAAAAGCGCTGCGGCCACCGCCGCCACCGCCGCCGCCTTTGCAGCAGCAGCAGCAGCAGCAGCAGCAGGACGCGGCACCTGGAGCACAGCAGCGCTGCGAGGTGGCTGGCGCAGGCGTCAGTCAAGAGGAGCAGCCTCCCGGGAGCACCAGCATTGGATGCAGTGGCGATGCTGTCAACACTGCTTCTGTGGGCCATGGCCCTAGCGGCCTGGGCAGTGAGAACATCAGTGGCAATGCCAGCGGCGGCACTGGAGGGCTGACCGCCTATGAGCTGCAGCGGATGGAGCGCATCCGAAGGAACCAAGAGGTACGGCACTACCCTGGCTGCCTGTGCCCGTGCCTCTGCCTGTGCCCTGTGCTGCCCTGCTGTGCTGCCCTGCTGTGCTGCGTTCTGAAGGAGTGTGTCATGAAGGCAGGATCCTGCGCTGGGCCAGGCGGGAACGACCCTGCAGCTGCGTGAGTACCCTCGGGCGTCGCACGGCTCGACATGCACCCTTGTGCCATGCAGGCTACTGGCTGCAGTGCTTTGCCAACCCCTCTGGCATCACCACTTGATGGCAACATTCTCTGTTTGCTCCGGTGGCCGGCTTGCTAGCAGGTCATGCTTTCAATGGGCCTGGGGGCAGCCAGCGTCGGGATGAAGCCTGCAGCTCCTGCAGCAGCGGCAGCGGCCCGGCGGCCGCCCCGCAAGCGTACGAGTGCAGCCGAGCCCGCTGCCGCGCCGGCGCCGGTCCGCCGCTCGGCACGCAACCGGGGCGCGCCCGGCGGCAGTGGCAGCAAGGTGAGGCGCGCTGCAGGGGTTACACGTGATTAAGTGGCGATGCCTGGCGGGCGGGCGGGCAGGTGCATCACAAAAGAGGGAGAGCAGCGGGCACCTGCCTTGCTGGCAGCATGAGGGCGGGACTATAGCCGAGCCACAGCCAAGCTCTGGGGGTCCCAAGTGTCTGCCTGCCGCGACTCTGTGCAGGAAGAGGAGGGCTCCGCAGCAGCAGCAGCAGCAGCAGCAGCAGCAGGCCCAGAGCCAGAGCCAGAGCCAGAGCCTGAGGCGGAGCTGCGGTACGACGACAGCTCCGTGAGGCGGTACGTGTGTGAAGTCCTTGGGGCACCTGAGCCGGCTGCACCTGCCGGCATCGCCGACGTGCCAGACAGAGGCAAGGTGGCAGGCTTCCGCCAGCTGCCCGGCTGCCTGGCGGACCCGGCGCTGACGCGGGCTTACAGCGTGGACTGGCGGCCCGGCCTGGTGGCGGTGAGTGAGTGGTTGAGCCCATGGGCAAGCTACCTGCCAGCAAGCATGAACCTGGCGCGCCAGCGTCTCGTCCCCGCTGTGTGCATGTCGTGCGTGGCCGCATGGCCGGGTGCGTGTGCTGGCCGGCACGGCACTTGCCTGCTGCCCGGTGCCATTGACGTCAGCAGCCAATCTTACCCCAGGTATGAGAGGAGCCTGGCAGGCACCGTGACCTGTGCTGACCTGCTGTCTGCTGGGCGGCATCCCGTTCTGCAGGCGGGGGGCAAGGACGGCGTGGTCAGTGTGTTTGGCAGCCGCCAGCTGGAGGCGGGACAGCTGGCGCCAGGTGGCACCGTACCGCCTCTGCTGTCCGGCAAGCTACACAAAGGGTGGGTGGGTGGGTGGGTGAGTGCGTGGGCGGCTTCTCAGCAAGGCGTCACACAGCATTGCCTCGCCTGGCTTCCCCCTTGCACTGATGGGTCCGTAGCCCTGCGGCCCTCTGCTCTCACAGCTTGCCAAAGAGTGCAGGCCACTGTGCAGTTCTGCGGCGCCTGATTGGTCCTTAGCCCTGCTGCTTTGCTGCTGCTTTCACACCTTGGCGAGGGCCGCATGCCGCCGCTGAGCAGCCAGGCGCCTCCTGCCCTCCCTTGCTGCTGCAGCTGGGTGGCCGAAGTCCAGTTCATGTCAGCACCTGCAGGCACCGGCAGTGGGGCCAGCACCAGCGCTGGGTCTGCTGGGTGCGACGCTGCTGCCTCCGGCCTGCGCTTGCTCACCGCCGGCAACGATGGCACGGTCGGGCTGTGGGACCTTGGGCGGGCGGCGGAGGTTGGCGGGCGCGGCGGGCGCGTGCCGCAGTGCCTGGCCAGGGCAACAGACCTTCATGCCGGTGAGCGTGTGTGATTCTGTTTGAGTATGCATCAAGAGGAGGCTGGTTTGGTTGGCAGGCAGGCCTGCACAACTGTGGCGATAAGGGGGTGTGGTAGGGCATGCAGTGGCCTGGTAGTGGGTGGGACTGAGCATGCTCAGAGCAAGCCAGAGCAAGCAAGTCGGGCAGACAAGGTGTTGAGTTGGGAACTGCATGCCACCTGCCACCTTCATGCATCCATCCGACCCAACTGCTGCCACCTGCTGCCCCTGCCGCAGGCGGCATCTTCTCACTGCACGAGCGCTGCGGCCGCCTGCTGACCGCCTCCAAAGATTCCACCGTGGCGCTGAGCGTGCTGCGCGACAGCGGCGCCAGCCTGGCGCTGTTGCACCGATATGATAACCTTCATGAGGGCGTAGTCAAGTGCTGCCGCTGGCGGGAGAGCGGCGATGGCAGCAGCGCTAGCATATTTGCCTCGTGCGGAAACAATCGCCAGCTCTGTGTTGTGGACACGCGGCAACCTCCCAGCGCAGGTGCGTACGTGCAGGTCTGTGCTGCTGCTGCTGGCGCCGCATGACAGGGGCAATCCCCGGGGGCAGTGGCAGGTTGCCGCAAGACGCGCTGAGCGCTTGCAACCCAGGCCCCTCCGCAAGGCTCCTTGCCCCACCCCATGCCTCCCCCCGCCCGGCTGCAGGCGCCAGCCTGGCGATTGCGGGGGCGCACGGCAGCGCCATCAATTGCCTGCGCTGGCACCCCGCCAGCGAGCACCTGCTGCTGTCCGCCAGCCACGACCCAGCGCTGCTGCTGCACGACCTGCGCAGCCCGGGGCAGCCGCTGCATCGCTTGCTGGGGCACGCGCAGGCGGCCAGGTGGGCAGGGCGGAGGGCTGCGTTGTGCTGTGCAGTGCTGCGTTGATGGGCGTGCTGTGCGTATGGGCGTACACCCCCCGGCAGAATACCCATTCCAGTATGTTACATTGCACTTCCCTTTGTGGCCTGCACTTGAAAACCTGCCCCCCACCCCATCCCCTGCACCCCCTGCAGACCCTCCGCCATTCACCCTAATTCCGCATGAAGATCTGTAGATCTGTAGATCCCCTGCATTGGCGCACGCATCTGACCTCTGTACCCATGCCTCCCCCCCTGCCCGCCATCCCATTTCATCCCCCACCACCCCTGCAGAATCTCTGCCATCTACCAGCCCTCGTTTGTGTCCTGCGGCCAGGCCGTGGCCACTGGCTGCGAGCGCTCCCAGCTGCTCAGCCTGTACTGCAGCACCAGCGGTTCCACAATCAGCCGGGGCGACGCGGGCATCACACCCGGAGCCAGCTTCTGCCGGGGAGGGCAGCTGGGCGACCCGCTGCTTGTGACTGCCAGCAGGGCAGTTTACATGTTTGCGCCCAGCCTGGGGCGCCAGCACGAGCGGGGAAGCTGAGTGGCAGCTGGCTAACGTGGCAGGTGGTGCGCATGGTGGTGCCAGCTCGGAGCATGAGCACGCAACGGCGGCTGGGGCGAGGTGTGGGCTGCCCCTGGCCTGGCCTGGGCTGGCAGCAGCAGCACACTCTGCCATCCCGCCCGGCCTTATAGCCTGCCGCAATGCAATGTAGCAGGCATGGCGTGTAACATGTCGTTGCGCAGCGTGCCGTCACAGTAATGAGTGCATGGTATGCTTGGTCGAGCTATGCGCATGCTGTGGAGATGGAGAGGGCTTACAGTTGCACGGAGGATGAAAATAACTGCGGAACAAGGGGCTGAGGCTGTCGTGCGTGTGTCAGATTGATCATGAGAGTGAAGGGTTGGAAACAGCCCCGGTGTGGCATTATGGGGGTCAAAGGATGTGACCGTGACTGTGGAGAAAGTGTGGATGAGTCATTGGCTGTCCAGAGCGTGACTGGGTATGTTTTGCAGCTGCCAGGGCAGGCAGCCCCTGAGGGGGCGGCCCAACCCAGAGGCTTACTTGCACTTTCCAAACCTGCAGGTTCCGGAGCAGCATGAGGTGCCGCCCGTGGTGCACGCTGCGTTGGCGGGCAGGCAGCACTTGCCGGCGGTACAAGTGTTGGTCTTCACGCAGCAGTCGGCAGCTGTGGAGCATCCCGGGGTGCCTTCAGTGATGCACCTGCGCACAGGCAGAATGGACACATTGCATGGTGGCGATGTACGCTGGGGACGTGCCGGGGGGGCAGGCATGCCACTGGCCATGTGTGTATGTGTGTGTGGCAGAGGAGCTCCAGGCTGTTTCATCTGAAAGCAGATGGCTCAGATGGTGCAGGCTGGTTAAGAAGACTTGGTTGAGAAGACATGGGCCCATAATTAAAACATTAAGCACGCCTGGCATGCGCTGATGTCCACGGCAGCACTCGGCGGCACTCACGAGACGCAGGTGGCGGAGCCGGGGGCGCACAGGCCGGAGCAGCACAGCTTGTTGCTTGCAAAGGGGATGGTGACGTTGACCTGCGGCGTGATGGAGGACAGTATGACTAATAAAATTCGAGTATGACTCAGGCAGCACGCTGCAATTGCCCCGCAACGCAAGAACAGCGAATGCACAGAACTGGCGGGGGAGCAAGCGGTTCAGAGTCACACATGCATCATGCAGCCATGCAGCCATCCAGGCCTGATGCAGCATCAGGGGCGAGGTGGGTTACTGGACCAGCTGCACCAGGGGGTAGAATGCAGTGGGGAGGTGCGGCACAGCCTGCTGCCGCCCACGCCACGTGCTGTGGCTGCTGCCGCCTCCCCACCTGGAATCCGCACGTTATGCCGTTGCGCAGGCAGCAGCTCTTCTCCTGACAGGCAGCTCCAAAACTGGGGAGAGCGGCAGGGGTGGGCGGCACAGTACAGTAAGAGTGGCACAGTGGCCAGGTGGGGGGGTCAGGCAGAGGCAGGCCAGCATGCCGCTGCACCCAGTGCCGCGCGGAAGCAAGCCCCCAAGAAACCCTCTTGAGCCTCACCAACAGTCATCATCTCCAGCACATTCACCAAAGGGCACGGGCACACACTGCAATCACGGAGCAGCGTGGAGGCAGGGAAATAAGGCAGGGGTCCAACGGTTGGGTGGGGAGAAGGGTGAAGGGCTTGTGGGGTGTGAGGGCAGCGGCGGGCTGAAACCGGCGAGCATGTGTAAGCTTCAGGCAGGACCAGGCATGCGTGCACGTGGGGTCATGCAGGGCACCCCTGCGGCCATGGTTGTTGAATGCATGTGGGTAGGTGCATGCATGTGGGAGACAGCAGGCGGCGGCGGGAGACCAAGTGGGTGAGTGTGCGTGCCTCACCGGCAGGCATCCCTTCAGCGGCCCGATGCCCACGCAGTGCTTGTTGCAGCACTCCCCGTCGTCGGAGCACTTTTGGAGGTTGATGATCTTTGAAAGGTCCAGCGTCGACAGCTGGCTCTTTGCGACCACGTCGTCGTAGCACTGCGTGGAGGGGGAGGGCAGGGGTTGCGCCATGCAGAGTGAAGGGGGGCACGCCGTGCAGGTCTCACGCCCCCGGTAGCCACACACAAACACACACGGACACACACACACACTGCGAATCGTAAGATTCGGCACTTTTCAATTTTTCCCCAAGTTGTGAGGTATGTGCCCGTCCACAGGGCAGGAACCAAACGGGCCCGCCAGCAGGCTTGGCGAGGCCAGCGCTTACGCAGGTGAAGGGGGAGTTGGCTCTGTCGCAGGCTCCGGAGCAGCAGTCGGGACCGACGTCGCATTTTATTCTGAGGGCGGCGCACACCGGCGGCGGTGGAGGCGGGCGGGGTGGGGGCGGGGGGCGCGGGGGCCTGGGCGGCGGCGGCGGGGGCGGCCTCAGGGGGCGGGGCGGCGGAGACTTCTTCTTTTGAGGGGGTGGGGGCGGGCGCTTGGCGGCCGGCCGTTTGATGCGGGGCCGTGGGGCCGGCCGTTTAGGTGCGGCACCCACATGCTGTGCTGCACCTGCAGAGCTCAGCACACGTAAACTAATGACACATAAAGGAAAAGACCCTAGGAGCAGCTTGAACTCTGCTACTTGACTGCACGCAGAGCATTCTGCAGTGTGTGGTGGCGGCAGGCCGGCAGGCGGCAGGTTGGAGCGGCGCGGCGGACAGCGCCAGAGGCGCTCGCTTGCACTCACCAGCAAGTATCCATACTGCTAGAAGCACTAGAGCTGCTATTGAAGGCCTGCCGAGACTCCGGCACGGTGCCATCTGTGAGCCTTGAAGGCCGAAGCTGCCTGCTTACCGGCGCCTTGCGAACTCTGTACCCAGGGCTAATAGTATTGGCAACAACGCCGGGCAGCGCGGGGTGTGTACGCCGAGAAAGAAGATCTTCAGCCAGGAAGCTGGCCCTTGGTACCGCACATGTGGCAAGAAGCTAATCTCCCCCTGCTGTGAGCCCAGGGGACAGCCAGCCTCCACACACTGAGAGAAGGCAATGCATGGACCGCAAAAGTATCACGGACAGCAGCGCTGTCGCCTGCCGTGCTTCATTCAACACAACTGGTTACAGAAAAGGGACGGCAATTAAACACAGCCACTGGCCGCGGGGGCGGTCAGTTCAGTGTGCAAATCGGGGGGCGCCGGTGTCAACAAAAGAGGATATGCCGCCCAACGCCAGAAGAGGGTGCCAAAGCGCAGTGAGGTGGCTCGGTGAGCTGTCACCTGTGCACGCCTGCACAGGCAGGCAGGCAGCTGCCGCAAGTGAGGGTGCGCGCGCTCATTTGAGCAGATCCGCAAAGGGGTCCGCTGCGCTGGCGCCGCCCTGCGGCGCCGCACTGTAGCTGAAGCTCCCAAAGTCTGCCGAGTGGCCCAGGCTGCCAGAGCGTGCGTGCACAGGCGCCCCCTGTTGTGTCTGCTGCTGCTGCATGCCCGTGCCTGCCGCAGGAGCGACAGGCGCAAAGCCGGTTGGAGCGGCGCCAAAGTCCCCAAAGCCGCCGCCTGGGGAGGGCGGGGACACCCCTTGAGGCGGCGCCGTGGGCAGGCCCCACCCACCCATGCTGCTGCCGCCGCCGCCGCCGCGTGCTGCCATCGGCAGCGGCCCTGCATGGGCTGCTTGGTGCCCCATCGGCTGCTGCGGCTTGCCAATGCCCGTGAGGTCAGAAAACATGTCCTCAGGCAGCGCTGCCGGCACTCCCGCCGCCACAGACGGCAGCGGCGCTGCCGCGGGGGCAGGCCGCGCAGCCGGCATGGCGGGCATCTGCACCGGCGCTGGCGCCGGGGCTGAGAAGGCTGCAAATGGGTCCACGTGGGAAGCAGCTGGGGCTGCGGCTGGGGCTGGACTGTGGCCGCCCAGGCCTCCCAGCAGGTCGAGCGGAGAGGCAGCTGCTGCTGCCGGAGCTGGTGCCGCCCCAGCAAAGGCATCCCATGCCGGCTGGCTGCTGGCGGGCGCTGCAGCCGGGGCGGCGGGCGCCGCAAACGGGTCAAAGGTGGCAGGTGCCAGCGGCGCTGCTGCTTGGACGGGCGCTGGCGTTGGGTCATCCAGACCCCCCAAAAGGTCGATTTCGGCCCCCGCTGCTGCTGCAGGTGCTGCCGCCAGCGGCGCTCCTGCAGCAGGCGCGCCGGCGGGCCGAGGAGCTGCGGGCGCCGGGATCTTGAGGCCTAGGGAAGCGGCAATCTTGGGGTTGACCTTGACATTGGTCAGCTTCTTCTTGCCGGACTCTGCAGGCGCAGCAGGCACAGCATATTAGGCTCAGCACAGCGGGCATAGCACGATGAAACCAAACCTTGGAATTCAGCTTCACATCGTCAGTTTCTGCTGAGCTGTTCCACGCTGGCGTGCTGCATACACCTGGTGCCTTTGAAAAGCTTGAAACTGGCAGGCAGGCACCCTTCCCCTACTGGCCAACCGGCCAAATATAAATCCGCCACAAGGCAGCTGCACACACCTGCCGCCTCAGCCGCCGCCTTGTCCTCAGAAAGCTTCAGCCGCTCGATGCGCGCCCGAGTGGCGGCCATCGCGTCGTCGCCTGCTGGCGCTGAGCTGGCAGCCGCTGAGCTGGCGCCGACAGCCGGCGCCTCGCTGGCGCCACCGGGGCGCTTGGAGATGTAGTGTGAGTCGTGCTCGGTCTCATCATACGAATCGGTCCTAAAAGAGGGGTGGGGGTAAGGGGAGAGTAGAGGGGTGGGGAGGAGAGCGGGCAAGGCAGGCGGGGAAGCAGGAGCACGGCAAGGCAGCACGGGCCACAGCGAGCGACACCGTTGACTCAGCAGCATGGCACAACGCTCCCGCACGAAACGACTGCTGCCGCAGCATGTGCCACCGCTGCACGCCAGGCCAGCCCCAGGCTGCCTCCCTGCTACCACTGCGCTCAACAACCAGAATGCACCGCCGCTGCAACCCACAAAGCAAGGACTGCAGCTTGGGCAGCACCGGACTGCAGCTTGGGCAGCACCCACCTGCGGCTCACTGAGTAGCTGCCACCGGTGCCTCCTAGCCCCAGGCTGCCCCCCAACCCGCCGCCCCCGCTGCCCGCGGCGCCGCCGTAGCCGCCGCTGCTGGCGCCCGCCAGCCCGCTGCTGCTGGTGGCGTGCAGGGAGCCCCCGCTGGTGTTGCTGGTGTAGCGGTCGGAGCCGCTGCGCCCAAAGCTGCTGCTGCCGCCCAGCTGGCCGCCGGAGCGCATCTGGTCGGCAGACACGCCGCGGTACTTCTGCCGGTTGGCCTTGGCCTGTGGGTGCAAGAGAGGGCGGGGCGAGGGCACAAGGCGTCATGGGAAGACCGCATCTGGTCGAGGCAGACGCTGCTGCGGTGCTTCTGGCAATGGCCCTTGGAAGGCCTGTGGGCGAGCGTTTAGCGGAACACAAGTGTGTGGGCAGAATGCGCAGGTGGGTGCAGGCTGCCGCCCGCCCATCCCAACACGCCCCGCTGCTGCCCAGGCGTTGCGAGTGCCGCCGGCCGCCTGCGCCTCTGGCTCGCGCTTGCCCGCCCGCCCACCTTGTCCCGCTCTTCCCGCAGGCGGTCGGGCGAGTTGACGAGCTGGATGATCTCCTTGGCGCGGTGCCGCACATTCACGCCTGCACACAACCGTTGCAGATGCTTGTTTGCGAAAAGAAGAGAAGAAAGGAAAATACATGCGCAAGGAAATTGCAAGCTGGATGAACATTTCCTTTGCGGGTGCCGCTGTTCTCACGCTTGCACACATGCCATGCACA
Organism: Micractinium sp. NFX-FRZ; assembly: GCA_029339195.1. Classification (NCBI taxonomy): domain Eukaryota; kingdom Viridiplantae; phylum Chlorophyta; class Trebouxiophyceae; order Chlorellales; family Chlorellaceae; genus Micractinium; species Micractinium sp. NFX-FRZ. The sequence goes on along the minus strand of JAPTJF010000099.1, from coordinate 89,116 downwards.
GGCCGGACGCAGGCTGCCAGGCCGCCGTGCAGCCCGCCAGCTGTCGCGCAGCTGGCACAACTTGTCTCATGCTTTCAGACAGCCCCACAGCACCCACCGTGGTCCTTCATGTTCTCATCCTTGTACTGGAAGTTGGTCAGCCTGTCCAGCACCACCGCGCTCGACTGCACATCCCCCACAATCTTGCCGGGCCCGTGCTTCAGCAGGTGCTCCAGCAGCAGCAGCGCCTTGTAGCACATGCGCCAGTTTTCGTCCTGCAGTGCAGGGAAGGGTTGAAGGATCAATAAAACCGCCACCTCCAGCACTGCCATGTGTGCAGGCACTTGAGCAGCAGCAGTAGCGCCTTGTCGCATGTGCGCCAGTTTCCGTCCTGCAGGGCAGGAAGGGCACGGGGGGGCATCCCTGGTCCTGGTGTGCTGTGCATGCACATGCACCAGCCCCGCCGGCCTCCTTCTGGCCGCTGCAGTGCACAGCCCCACAGCCCCACCTTTTCCTGCAGCCGCCGCGCCAGCACGCCCATGATCTGGCGGTAGTTCTCGGGGTCAAAGGCAGCATCAGCAATCTCTGCGGGCAAACAACAGTGAGACAGCAGCAGCAGGTATATGGAAGGTAAGTACATGGGTATGGGTGAGGCACAGTCGGCAGGGAGATGGGGAGAGCCGGGGGTGCACCTCGCCGGTGTAAGGCAACTGGGAGGAAGCGGGTGCCTGTCCCGAGCAAAGCGCCATCACGGAGGCAATGCAAAAAGAGGATGAAGAGCAGCGGGCGGGCGGCTGCAGGAGAGGCAGCGCCGGCTGCCGGCCCCGCTGCACCCACGCCAGCTGCCCTGCTGTGCATGCTGCCCTGCTCACCGTTCATCACGGATCCGTGCGGGCCTGCAGGCACCACAACAGGACAGGCAAGAGGGGAGTGCTGTAAGAGAAGAATGTGTGCTCGGCCTGCCAGCCTGGCAAGGCATGGCATGGCTCCTTGCCAGCCCCCGCCCTCTGCTGCCTGCCAGCGTGGATCCTGCTTTCCCGCAGCCTTGCCTGCTGGCGGCCCAGCTGCCTGCCGAACCCCGTCACCCCATGCCTCTTTTGCCGCCCCAGCCTTGCCAACCTCCCTCAGCCGCTGCCCTCTCCCATATGCCTCACCCACCGCCCCTCGGCCTCACCCCACGTCTCCGCATTGGTCGCCTCCTCCACCTTGATCTCCAGGTCAGTCAGGTTCATGGTATACTTCTTGACCTGCAGGCATAACCGACGGGATGGTCGGGTGCTGGCCAGGGCCGCCTAGGGCAGGGGGCGCGGCTGGGAGGCGGCACCCCGGGCGCTGCGCTGCATGTTGGTGCAGCGCACGCCGCAGTCTGGCCGCCAGCCAGCCAGCCAGCCAGCGCACCTTCTGGCTGGCCGTCTTGTAGATCCCCCGCCAGTCCACCTCCTTTAGCTTGTCCATCTTGGCTGGCTACAATCCCCAGCTGCCCAGGTGTCTGGGAAAGGTGCAGCGTTGTGCTGCCGTCGGTGCCGCCAGCTGCCGCTGCCACAGCCGGTAAAGCGAGTGCACGCGCTTCGGCGCTCTCCTGCACCGACAGTCGGGACTCGGGGCGTGTCTTAGATCGGCGCGGGAGTGCTCACGAGGGGAAGGAAGGGGGAGCGCTGAGGTAAGAGGCGCACGAGAGAGAGACTCTCTTCTTCCCTTGTCATCAATAATACACAGCGTCATCAAAGACGTGTGCAACAGAACGCGTGGAACAGCCGAAGGACCAGCACCTGGCGAGCCGCGTGTGGTGGGTGCCTCCCTCCGCTGGTCTGAGACGTCCAAGCTGCAATGATCGTGTGCTGGAACCCAGATCTGACCCGCCAAACCTCGACAGGCGAGTTTTCCGTGTGTCCAGTGAAGTACAGCTCAGCCTCAAGCCCTCCAAAAATGCCAAGAGCCTGCCTTTCGGCACTGACTCGCATCGACCCATTGCTCCCCTGCCGGCCATAATCACGGCGCCAACCCTCAGCAGGAGCCTCGGGACGCCATGCGATCCGTCATTCGCCAGCGTCAGTTTTTGGGCGCCTTGGGGCTCGAGCAGCCGCTCCGCAGCTTCAGTGCATCAGCGACCGCCGCCGGGGCATCATCGGTACGCCCTGCTGCCCGCTGCTGTTGCCGCCACTAGCAGCACCGCTCGGCGCCCCTGCCGCCCACACCGCTCGCTGCTCCACCGCTCGCTGCCTGCGCCTGTGCAGCCCACGGTGAAGCTGCTGATCGACGGCAAGTTTGTGGAATCCAAAGCCAAGGAGTGGGTGGATGTGAAGAACCCGGCCACACAGGCAAGCACCCCTGCTGGGCCCGGCGGCACACTCACCGCAGGGAGCTGCAGTTGCATCAGTCTTGTGGCGGCTGGATGCCTTGCTCACTGCCAGCGCTGCACTGCCCAGCCCCTGAGCATCCCTGCGGCCTGTCCCCCCGCCTCGGCGCCGCCCCACCTCCTTCCGCCCACCCGGCTCCGTGTGCCGCTCCGCGGCCCTGCTGCCTGATATGCCCGCTGTGTGCCCATGACTCACCCTGACTCATCTTATGTGGAAAAGGGACATCCCACCTGCCTGCCACCTGTGCACAGCATTGATTGCTCCCAAGCGTCCTCTGTTAGGACTCAGTGCCCCATTTCCCCATCTGGCGCTGCAACGTGCACACTCTGCTGCGCCTGCTGGGCCTGCTATGTTGTGCTCGGTGGTGGCGCCCTGCGCCTGTTGCTGTGGGCAGCCGAGGAGTTTGATGGGGCTGCCTGGCCCCCGCTGCGCCCGTCTGCCTGCCGCGGTGCCTACACGAGGCGGTGTTCCGCCTGCGCCCTGTTTATACCAACAAGTGTGGCGTGTAACGCACCTGTGCGGTCTGCCAGTGGTGCCTGCATCCACCTCATGCCCCGCATGCCTCCCTCCCTGCTTGTGCAGGAGGTGGTGTCCCGCCTGCCGCTGTGCACTGCCGAGGAGTTCAACGCGGCGGTGCAGTCTGGCAAGGATGCCTTCCCCAAGTGGAGGGCCACCCCCGTGCCGCAGCGCGCACGCGTCTTCTTCCGCTTGCAGGTGGGGAGCATTTGTTGAGAGGCGGGACATGGTTGAAGGGTGCCACGCCTGGCATATGCAGCTGATCTATGGGCACATAAATGAGCTGGCAGCCTGGTAACCGTACATGTATCTGCCTCCCCTGTTACTTCCGCATATCCTCCTGTGCTCAGGAGCTGATCAGCCGGCACAAGGATGAGCTGGCGATATAAATATAGCCCTGTCTGCTTGCCCTCCTCTTGCATCCCCTCTGCCCTCAGGAGCTGATCAACCGGCACAAGGATGAGCTGGCGGCCAGCATCACGCAGGAGCAGGGCAAGACGCTGGCGGACGCGCAGGGGGACGTCTTTCGTGGACTGGGTGGGTGCTGCAGGATGGGGTTGTCAGCAGATGTACAGAGTGTGGGAGGAACGGGATGGGCGGATGCGGCAGGATGGGCGGGTGGCAGGTGTTGCAGGCGGGCGCCAGAGGGGCGCGCCGCCGCGGCGTATTGCTCCCCGATCCCGCGTGACAGCGTGCTGTGCTGTGCTGCGCACGCCGTGCCGTGCTGCGGTGGTGGAGCACCCTTCATGCATGAATCGCGACTCATGGCGCCACGCTGTGCCACGTCACCCCCTGCCCCTGCCCCTCGCAGAGGTGGTGGAGTATGCCTCCGGCATTGGCCGCGACCTGATGGGAGAGTATCTGGAGGGCGTGAGCGGGGGGATCGACACCTACTCCATCCGCCAGCCGCTGGGCGTCACCGCCGGCATATGCCCCTTCAACTTCCCGGGTGAGTGCGCAGCTGGGCAGTGTGGGTGGGCTGCGTGTGGAGCTGGGTTGCGCGGGCAGCAGCGTGGCCCCTTTTAAACACCAGCTTGAGCCTTGATGCTCTGCTCCTGTTTCCCCCCCTCCTCCCCGCCTGCAGCCATGGTCCCGCTCTGGCTCTTCCCCATCGCCACCGCTGCCGGCAACAGCATGGTGCTGAAGCCGTCTGAGCGCGACCCCGGGGCCGCCATGATGCTGGCTGAGCTGGCGCTGGAGGCGGGTGAGCTGAGCTGGCGCCAAGCTGGCGCCAGCGGGGCTCGGGGTGGCAGCAGGGCGCAAGGGAGCATGCCACAGCTCCAAAGCTAGTGCTTCTCGTTGCGCGCGTAGCTGGAAGCTGCCACGGAGGTGGCAGAGCGAGGACGAGCCCCCCCTCACCGGCATGCCAAGCCGTACTGCCCTTTCCTCTCGCGCTAGCACGCCCCTGCCCTTCCCTCACCCCTCCCCCCTGCCCTCACTCCCTCACTCCCCCAGGCCTGCCCAAGGGCGTGCTGAATGTGGTGCACGGCACGCACGACACGGTCAACCGCATTCTGGACCACCCAGACATTGCTGCCGTGTCATTCGTGGGCTCGGGTGCGTCGGCGCAGGAGCAGTGTGTTCCGCTGAGTTCTGGTACAGCAGGCAGGCAGGGGTGGCGCACATTCTGAATGCCCAAGCGTGGCAGCTGGTAGCGTGTGTTGGGCACAGGTGCAGAGGGGGTGGGTGGGCCGTGCTGTTTGTGTGCGGTGCATGGGCGGTGGTGGGTGTGGAATCGGGCGCAGCTTTTGTGGGGTGTGCAATTGCTGCTGTGCCTGCAGGGCGGGGCATGCGTACACGCTTGTCGCTACTATTATGAGCACGCCTACCCATTCAGCAAGCGGCTCAGTGCTGACTTTGCTGCCCTCTGCCACATGCCCGCTGCCACCCGCAGATGCGGCGGGGCGGCACGTGTACCAGCGCGGATGCGCCAGCGGCAAGCGCGTGCAGGTGCGCGGCAGCATGCTTTGGCTCATGCTTTGGTGATGCAATTGGAAGTTGGCCCGCTTTGCAGGGGTCAAGCTGAGTGGGCGCTCACTCTTACATGAAGCTGGACCAAACTAGAGGCGCTAAGAACCACGCTGCGACCACGCCCCCACTCTCACACCCCTCCTCTCGTGCTCCCTTGAAACTTCACTTCTTTCCTGCAGTCCAACATGGGTGCCAAGAACCACGCCGTGATCATGCCCGATGCTGACGTGGACAGCGTGGCGTCGGCGCTGGCGGGCGCCGCCTTTGGCGCCGCCGGCCAGCGCTGCATGGCCATCTCTGCCGCCGTGTTTGTGGGGGACGCGTGGGAGCGCGTGGGGCCGGTGCTGCTGGAGAAGGCGCGCGGCCTCAAGGTGGGGGCGAGTGTTAGGGTGTGAGTAGTAGGGGGCCGCAATGGGTGCATGGTATCGCGTGGCCAGGCGCTGCTGCTGGAGAAGGCACGCAGCCTCAAGGTGGGAGCGAGGGGTGGGGTGTGAACTGGGGGTGGGGCACGTGGGAAGCCAGGGCCGGGTGTGTGTAGGGGGTGTTGGTGTATGTGTGAATGGCTGGGCTAAACGTTGTTGACCTATTTGGACGCTGGCTGGGGGGGCAGGGCGCCGACCTGGCACCTGCCACACGCCACGGACCGCCTCCCGCTGCCCCCGCGCCTTAAGCCTGACTCCCGCTTCCCCCCCCTCCCCTGTGCCCCCTCCACAACAGGTGAACGCTGGCTGGGAGAAGGGCGCGGACCTGGGCCCCGTCATATCCCCCGAGGCCAAGCAGCGCATCGAGCGGCTCATCGCCAGCGGCGTCCAGCAGGTGGGTTGCCTTCCTTTGGCATGCCACTTCCTCGGTGCTATTTCCGGGTCAAGGCTGAATAGGGTTGCACCGAGTGGCTCATCGCCAGTGGCGTCCAGGAGGTGGGTTGCTGCCTGCCTCCCATTGCATGCCTCGTTCCTCGGTGCCATGCTGGGGTGGAAGACAGCGGGGGGGTGCGCCAAACGGCATCCAGGAGGTGGGTGGTCGTCTGTCGCTGTTACTTCCTGGGCGCTCTGTTGGGGTGGAAGGCAGTGAGGGGCCGCGGCGATCGTCTCATCGCCAGGAGGTGGATGCTTGAAACCCCCGCTGCCCTCCGGCCACTACGCAGGGCCCACCCAGCCCCTCACCACAACTTGGTTTGGTTGTGACTCTCCCCTGCAGGGCGCAAAGTGCGACCTGGACGGGCGCGGCATCCAGGTGCCCGGCTACCCGCACGGCAACTTTGTGGGGCCCACCCTGCTGAGCGGGGTGACCACCGACATGGAGTGCTACCGGGAGGAGATCTTTGGGCCGGTGCTGGTCTGCCTGCAGGTGAGGGGTGCCTGCTGGTGTGCCTGTTTGCTGGTGAGGGGTGCGTGCTGGTGTGCGTGCAGGTGAGCGGGCATTGGGGACGGGGCTGGAGGGTGCATATCTGCTAGGCCCTTGGTTTTGTCCCTGCATGTGTTGCCTGTTGTTTAAGTGTGGGAGCAGGGGTGACGCTTCGTCTCCTCCTCTTTACCTCCACCTGTGTTGTTCGTCGCAGGCGTCCAACCTGGATGAAGCCCTGTCCATCATCAACGCCAATGAGCACGGCAACGGCACCGCCATCTTCACCGCAAGCGGCCCCGCCGCCCGCAAGTTCCAAAACGAGGTCGACGTGGGCATGGTGAGCGTGGTGTTGGTGTGAGCGGGAGAGCGACTCGCACCCACAAGTGTGCATGCTGTGCGTGTGTGTAAATTATTATCATCATTAAGTGTGTGGGGAAGTGCACGGGGGAGGGCATGTGAGCCTGGGACATGCAGAGGCCGTCTCCCCTCACTTGTGGGCGGGCCGATGCCAAGGTGCTTCAGTGTGGCGGGCAGGGCTGCTCACCCCCCACTGAAAGCCCTTGACCGCTGCATGTCTTTGCTTCTCCTCCCCCTCCGTGCAGGTGGGCATCAACATCCCGATCCCCGTGCCCCTCCCCTTCTTCAGCTTCACCGGTGGGTGGGTGGGTGGGTGGGCCGAGGGCATGCCTGGCCGACTGGCTGACCAGTGCTGGTTGAGTGCAGGGCAGGGCAGGGCAGGGCAGGGCAGGCCAAGCCCACAACAGGGCCCCGCGGTGCAGCATGTTCATGCCCCGCTTTGGCCACCACAGCCCATGCTTGTGACCGTCCCCACCTCTTCAACCCCGCCGCAACGCGCCTCATTTAGCCCCCACGTTACCCACCCGGGCGATGCACCCTCCCGCTTGCAGGCTGGCGCGGCTCCTTTGCTGGCGACCTGCAGATGTACGGCCGCATGGGCGTGCAGTTCTATACGCGCACGAAGACCGTCACTGCCAGCTGGAAGGCCAGCGAGGGGGCGCCCGGCGTCATCCCCGGCCTGGCGGGCGTGGGTGAGCAGGGGGTGCTCTGGTTGTGTCTTGTGTGTCTTGCGTGCTCTTGCGTGCTCTTGCTTGTCTTGTTGCTGCTTCTTGCGTTGCGGTTGTGCCTTGCCCTGTGGTGGTTTCCTGGTTCCACAAGGCGTTCAGGGCGAGCGCCGGACAGCTGCTGGGGCGCGTGCTCCAGCACCGATCAAGCGCCAGGGTGTGCTAAGCAGGGCCTACTGTTCTCAAACACCCATGTGCAGGTGCGAGCACGCCCGGCAAGCACTGAGTGCGAGAGCGTGTGTGGGGTTTGAAGCAACTTGTGAACAGGCCTCCACAGCCCTGAGGGCTGTGCATACGCAGCTGCCTGTCGCCCGCCGTGTATTGTAGGAACCGTGTACGTTACATGCCGCATTGCTGCATTGCTGCGATCAGCTTTTCTGTGTTCTGAATTTTTTCCTCAGTTTGTAAAGCCTCAGTGTTAGCTGATGCCATTTGAGATGCACTGATGTGGCAGCCACGTGTGGCCAGGGAGGAGGCGTTGTGCGAACGAAGCGGTCATGGGTGGGCGGCAGCGGAGTCGAATGCGGCAGGGAACAGAGACGGGAAGTAATGGGGCACGCGTGAAATGTCAGTTGACGCCAAGCGCCAGGCAGCACCAGCTTTCAGGAATGGCAGTGAGGGTCATAAATGGGGTGTGAATGAATTAAGAGATGGGCAGGAGATCAAAAATGAATCATTGGTCAGTGCTCTCTTGTATTACTCTAAGGGCGGGCAGATGAACATTGAGTTGGTGTTGCTGGGGTCGTGGAAAGGGAGTGAGTGGAGCTGCGGCTGCCCACTGCCAGGTGTGCAGCTCAGCACGCCATGTTTCGGGGTTGCTCGGAGCCCAACGTGTTTGCGCCGGCACGCCCATTTTGTCGCGGCTGCCGCTCAGTGCCGGTTGCGGGGCCCCAGCACCCCTCGCGGCTGCTGCTGCTGCTGCTGCCTGATGTGCTGACGGGTGCTGCGCGCCGCACTGGCGGGGGCCGTCAGCTGCCAGAACGGCCCGTCCAGCCCGCTCTGGCTCGACTTGATGCTGCCGCTGCCGGGGCGGGGTGCTGCGCTGCCCGCCTCTGCCTTGGCCACCGCTGCTGCCGTGCTGGGCGAGTGGCCGTGGGAGCCGATGGGCACCCAGCCGTACTGGCTGCAGTCGCCCACGTATTCGCACACAGAGCTGAACATTGGGTGCTGGCCCAGGGATGCCAGGGCGGCGAACAGCTCGCTGCTGTCGCGCAGCACCACCCGCCAGTTGCAGCGCTTCAGCATCTGCGGCCCAGGGAGGAAAGGAAAGGGCAAGGGAGGCGGGCTCAGGGCGGTGCAGGGCCAGCAAGCACTAGGTATTGTGTGGTTGCTTGTTTTATTTTGCACAACTGGGTGCTGGTTTGCCAACCAAGAAGGTGCAAGCTCTTGTGGATGCAGGCTGCGGGGCAGGGAGGGCAGCGGGCACGGGCGCAGGGGGATTGCCACCAGCATGCAGCACGCAAGCTGTCATCCCTGCTGCCCGGAGTAACCCCTGCCACCTTTGAACCAAATCGACCAATCACCGACCAAACCAGGCGCACCTGGATCTGCAGCGCCACCATGCTCTGCTTCAGGGGCGCCAGCATGGCCGCGCCGTCTGGGTGCAGGTGCAGGAAGAGGTTGGCGTTGTAGTTGAGGGCGCTGTGGTACTGGCTGCCGCAGCTCATCAGCAGCCTGCAGAAGCACGGGGGAGGGGAGGCAAGGGCGGTGGAGGTGAGCAACAAGGCGGGTGAGGTGAGCCCGCAAGAGGGCTGGTCGGCCGCAAGCCTTGCCTGCATGCAAGCCGGCACCATGCAGCAGCACCCACAAGACCAGCCTTGGCCCAGCCAAGCCATGCTGACCCACAGGCCGGCAGCCAATCAATAAGGAGCGCAGTGCAAGCACAGACTCCTGCATGCGCACCAGAGGCAAGTGAGCAGCAGGTCTGGCGTCATCTCGTCAGCACCCAGCGAGGCGCGGCGGCACAGCACCAGCATGGCTGTGCCAAAATGTAGCATGGGGTGGCAAGGAGGGCGGTCTCCCCAGTTGGACAGATGGGCCAGGCAACTTATGTGTAGGTGCTGCTGGTATGTGGGGACCCACCGATGCACACGAAACAGTCAGCTGCCCTGCCACCCAGCCACCACAGCCGCTTGCACCCAGCTCCTGCCTGTGTTGCGACCATCGCCTGCACCCACCTCACCCCTCACCTGCAACCGTGACCTCCAGAGAAGCGTAGTCCTGCGCCCCCACCGGGTGCATGCGCCGCCGCTCCAGCATGGTCAGCGCGCACAGCACGGGGGTGCTGCCCAGCTGAGCCAGGAAGGCAGACAGCGGGCACTCAGGGCCCACCGCGGGGGTAAACTCTGCGGGGTGGGTGGTGAGGGGTGCGGCAAAGAGGCGATGACGAGCCAAGTGGGTGCTGTCGGCGGCAGCTATGGCAGGCGCACAAAATGAAGTGGTTGCACAGGCGGCGGCTGTGTGCGACTCAGCACACTCACTCTTGGCGGGCAACACAAGAGTGAGTGTGTCGCAGCACCCACTCACGCACACCGACAGCTAGCACCCACCTGCTGTCTTCCCTGCCACCCCGCCGAGCACCCGCTGCAGGAACGGCAGCACCCAACAAACAGCTCGGCACAAGCACCTCCCCCCAGTCATCCCCCCAGCACCCACCTGCAAACTGGTCCTCGCTGTCCCCCAGCCCGCCGCCGCGCTTGCCCCGCAGCGGGCTCTCGTTCTCGTCCTGCCAGCACCCATGCTGCCCCTCCGTTGCTTCCTGGAACTCGCACTCCTCCGTGTCCGTCTCCTCGTCAAATAGCGGGTTGTCAAACAGCGGCCCAGCCAGCGGGTTGCAGCGGCTCTGCAGGGGAGGAGGGGAGCGGGCAGTTGAGCCGGGGGGCAAGGCAGGGCTTTGACCGCGGGCGCACACATGGGTGCTAGGGTCGGGGCTGCAATGCGCCTTGTGAGTGGCGCGCATCTGCACAGGCAGCGCAGCTGTGCACTTAGCAGAAGCTGCAAGCTTGTCCGCACCTGGCACGCGGCTGTGACAGTCGGCGAGGGTGCAAGCTGCCGCCGCCGCCGCTTGTTGCTACTGCCGGTGCTCCCCTCGCCCTGCAGGCTCCCGCTCAGCCCCAGATCCATCCCCATCTCATCGCCACTGAAGGAGGAGGTGGGAGCGGGCAGGCTGCCAAGGCGGGCGGCCCGCTTGCGGCCGAGGCCGATTCCGGCAAGGCCCGCGTGGAACGCCGCCATGGCTGCCCACAAGGTGCGAGATGCAAATTACCGAAGCGAAAGCGTGACGGAGGTGCGCGAACAGCATTGAGAGCATCAGGCGCTGGCCTTTCTAGCCCGTGCTCAGCTGGCCCATGCAATGCCGCTGGCCATGGCCATCCTGTCACGCCTGTGCCCTCCAACTCCGTTGTCTTGTGAGAGGAGAATCGGAGGCTGAGCCTGCGACACCCTGACCTAGCACCCCCTACAGGTCCCCACCCCCACCACGGCGGCCGCCTCCGCCACCGCCCGCCGCTGCATGTGAGCCTTCCCAGTGGATCCAGCACCCAGGATGGCTCTTCCCTGCTCTAGATTGCAGCACGACTAATTGATCATAGAGAGCAAGCCGGGCTGTCACTTGCAGCACTAGCGCCAGTTTTGCTCGGTGCGGGTATAGAGTGAGTGTGCAGCACCCAGGATTCGCGCCAGAATTGCATGGGCAACTGCAACCCCTGCTGCCTGTGCCCTCAGGGTCGGCTCGTTGCCACTTGCAGCCTACCCCATGCCTTGTCTTGTTTGTAGGCCGGCTTTACTTTCTGTGAGCAGCACCCAGAAACACTCGATCCACCACCCAGCTGGGCGGTGCACTGCTTTACGGCGGGGGCGCATGCAGCACTTGCGTCGGCAGCTCGCCGCCATGTGAACAACTTTCAGCTAGCTACGTCTTCAATTTCCAGTAAAAAAAACAGATAGCAAACACAGCACAATGTGCACATCGATGAGGCAAGTCCAGGTTGCTGCCCCTCTGGCCAGCTTAGGCCTGCACCATACCACCGTGCGCACCCTCGGCCAGCCAGGGTCTGCGCAGCCCAAATGCCGCTCCAGGTGGTGGCGAGCGCCGCCAAGCCAAGAAGCTGCCCCGCACGGCAAGCCGCCTCATGCCTGCGCCATGCCAGAGTGCGCGCCCGCCTGCCAGGTCAGGCGCACCCCGTAGGGGCACTCCAGGCGGTGGCGCAGCACCGATAGGTCCAGGTGCAGCCCGGCTGGGCGGGCGGTGAAGACAGCTGACGACAGCTGCAGGCGCTCCACCACTGCCAGCTGTCCGCAGCTGTCGATGCGCTGCACCACCTCAGCTACCACCCCCTCCGCAGGCAGGTGCCAGCCCAGCACCTCGACACCCCCAAGCTCGGGCCACTCGAAGCGCCCGCCGTGCTCGGCCCCTGCCGCTGTGTCGCCCACGGAGTGGCAGTCGCCGCTGGTGGCGCTGCCAGTGGCAGCACCCGCTGGCTGCAGGTGCATGGGGCTGCCGAATTGCAGGAGGACTTGGGCGGTGTGGTGGCCGGCCGTGGCTGGGCCAAAGTTGGCGGTGAGCGTGAGGTAGTGGCACAGCGAGTCGCCCACCTGTGGATTGTGGTTCGAGAAGGGGGCGGGGCAGGGCGGGGGAGGAAGTGGGCAAGGGGGTGAGGGGAGGCGCGGTCAAGGGGGAGGCGCGACACACGCAGCAGGGCGAGCGCTTGGGCGGGCTAGTTCGCAGCAGCAACAAGCGGCGCAGGCACCGCAGCGCCCACTAGCAAGCCTGAGGCAGCCGCCCCGCCCAGCCCAGCCCAGCCCTGCCCTACCTCCAGCTCCTCCCCTCCGTCGTTGTACATCGTGGCACCGATGTGGGTGCTGCCGCTTGCCACGCTGTCGCTGCTGCCGCCCAGCCCGCCCGGCAGGAGCACCCGCTCCAGTGCGAGCACCGCTGTCAGTGGGCTGCGCTTGACCTCCGCCGTGGTCAACGCCTCGTGCTGCATCCACACAGCCTGCACAACCAGGGGAGGCGGAACGCAACGCGACGCACGTGGAATGAGGGGCCCGCTGTGTGTGCCTGGTTTAGCTTGGCTTGGGTGGTGTGCCGCGCTGCATTCGCATTGTCTGCCGGGCCAAGGAGAGCAGGTCGGGGCACTAGGCGAAGCACAACGACAAGAACATGCAGGTCGCCCATCAGGTGGCAGCCAGCAGGTGGCGTGGGGGGTCATGTGGCTCAGCCCCTCACTGAGGCTGCCCAGCCGCTGTCCCAACCCAGGCAGGCCCACCGCGCCTGCCTGCCTCACCGTGCCACCGCGCATGTGCAGCGGGACTGGGATCTCGGCCAGCGGGGCACGCAGGGTCACCGTCTTGCCGCTGCCTCTGCACGCAGCAATGGCAGGTGCGAGGCGCGCAGGGGGAGAGGCCTGTCAGATGCCACGTTGGCGAGCAGCTCGCACGCCGGGCGGGTGAGCTACATCGCCTGCTGCGTTCAATTCACCCTGGCGCCTCAAGCTGTGTCGGAAATCCGGGCGTTGGCTGCACTGGGTTGGGCTAGGCTGGGCTGCGCTTGGCTGGGCGTGTGGGGGGAATTAAATGCGCAATCAGTGAGATTAGAATCTGGGCAGGCGGCCTGCTCTCACCCGGAGCTCACGACATCTCCGTCCCCCCACATGCTGTGCCAGGTGCCGGGCGGGAAGAAGGCTTGCACGCTGTCGGCGCCCTGCTCCAGCACTGGGCTGGCCAGCAGGGCGTCGCCCAGCATGAACTGCCTGCACCAGTGGGAGGAAAGTGCAGGAAGTGTGACTGGGAAGAAGTGGATGCGCTGTTGCAGCTTAACGATGGCCAGAAGCACGGTGCCAGCATGCCTGTGAGAGGGAAAGCACGAGGGGTAAACGTGGTTGGGCACTGGGAGTGCATGGGATCTGCACAAATCGAGCAGTGCCCACGGTGGAGCGCACGCCACAGGCGGGGCGGGGGAGGCTGCCCGGCCAGCAGCAGGGCGGGCATCGGGGCGCTAGGCAGCGCATCACAGCGGGCACATGACCCAGCTCAGCACAGCACAGCACAGCACAGCACAGCACACCCTGGCACGGGCGCAGCCTGCCGTGCCTGTGGATCTCATGCGTGGCCCGGCACCCGGGGAAGGTCATCCACAGTGGCCGCATGATGGGGGCACCGCTGTCGTGCGCCGTGCGCAGCGCGGTGTACAGGTAGGGCAGCAGGCGGTAGCGCAGGCCCAGTGCTAGCTTGCCAGCCTGCGCCACCTCGGGCCTGCAGGGGAGGTGGGGGGGCAGGTGGTATGGGACAGTGCCGGATGGGAGGCATGGTGCGTGGTCACGTCTGGAGGGTGCATGCTTGCATGCCCCCCCCTGGTTCCAATCAACAACATGTCAGCATGGCGAGACGGCGCCGGGCAAGTGGCAGCCAGCCCTGCTCCAAGCAGCCCGTGGATAACACACCCTAAGGTAGGTGACAGGCCTTACAGCCCCGCACAACCACCCCTGGCAGCGCCCTGCCCACCTCACCAGCGGTACAGCTCTTGGTAGCCCGCGTGCAGGTCGGAGTGGTCGCGGGAGAAGGGGTAGAAGGCGCCCATGGCGGCCCAGCGGGCGCACAGCTCCGGGGTGGTGTCGCCCTGGAAGCCGCAGATCTGCAGGGGGAGGGAGAGAGGGGAAGTCGAAGGAAGGTCTGAGCTGTGGAAAGCCCGGGGGAGGTGTTGCCCTGGAATCTGGATCTGTAAGGCAGGATCCATAAGTACTGTCACTAATGGCTGCTTGTTCCGGCCCTGGAGGCACATATCTGGGGGAGCGAGTAGGGAGAGCCAGCCCTCGGGCAGCCCCGAGCGCTGGAGTAGAAGGGAATGGACGGGAGGTGGAGGCGGAAGGCAGAGGGAGGTGAGAGTTGCGGTGAGGGTGCCACGGGGCAGGCAGCGCTCGGCGGGCCTGCTCTCCGCTCCCTTGCCACAGAGCCTGCTCCCGCCCCCTGCTCACATCAGCCCCCGCCATGGCTGTGCCCCAAAGTCCGATGCTCAGGACCCCGGGGATTGACCAAGCCATCTGATTCCAAGTGGCTGCTCGAAGGGGAGGAGAAGGCAGGGGCCATGAGTGAGGAGCAGGCAGGGACGGCATGGAACACAAGGGGGAGTGAGCGGAAGGGCGCATGTGGCGAGGAGCCAAGTGCAGGTACGCTGGCAGGTGGCAGGTGGCAGACGCAGCCTGCCCTGTCCCATCCTACGCCCTCCATGGCATCCTGCCCCGCCCCGAGTATCTTTGCCCTCCTGTCCACCCGCCCGCACCCTTACACCCCCATGTGGCCCCCTCACCCGAGTTGTCTCCTGTCCAGTGGGCAGCGTAGGCGCCCGCCCCCAGGTAGGAGGCACGGCTCAGCACAAAGGGGCGCTTGCCCAACAGCTGGGCGACGGCCGCTTCCGTCACGCGGCACTCGCTGAGGCCGTACAGCTGCAGCAGGGGGGTGGGGGGAAGGGTGGGATGTGGCACATGGGGGGCACTCGCTGCCGCTGAGGCTGTACAGCTGCAGCAGGCGGGATAAGGGACGGTGATGTGGCCCACATAAGGGATGGGAAGAACGGACTCCGCGCTTGCCAACAAGCTGGGCCACCGCCGCCTCAGCGAGGTGGCATGTCTCGGGCAAACATGAAAAGAAGGCGGGGTAGGAGGAGAGACGAGGGGGCAGGGGGGATGGCGCGCAAAGGCGGCGTAGGGGAGAGGGCACGCACACACGCACAAGTCAGCACACCACACACCCACCTGATGGGTGTTGTATTCAACCGATCCATCGTGGTGGGTGGCAAGCACCGACATGCTCTGCAGGGGCAGGATGTGTTTAGCGGTGCAACTGAGAAGAGCACACAGCGAGGGCAGGAGCCGGGGCTTTGAATATATGCAGCAGCTGCTGCCCAGGGGCAGCCAAGCGCCCACGTTGCATGCGCGGGGCTCACACATTTGGTGGGCCGTTTCCTCCTCAACTTCAGCCCCACCTCCGGCAGCACCCAATGTAACCATCCACCCACCTGACCCAACATCAGGCTATTGCTACTGACGCATGGCGGGCCCGACAACACTCAGGGCCACCGGCCCAGCGCTTGCCCGTACCTCTGCACCCAACGAGGGGTGCAGCTGCCGGCCCCTGCCGATGGCAGAGACAGGGGTCGAACCCACCCAGAACCTCAACACAAATGCCCCACCCAACCACCCACTAAACAGCCAGCGCACCCACTTTGGTGCCCAGCGGGAGGCGCTGCAGGCTGTTGCTGATGGCGTAGGGAGGGCTGAGCCAGCTGCGCTGCGTGTCATTCAGGTCGGTCGCCTCGTAGCAGTCCAGGTGGCACACCCTGGGGCAGGGGGGCAAGCACAGCAGGGTGCACGGAACGTGCGGGGTTTAGTAAGGGCGGGGGGAAGGCAGGCAGGGCGGTGTGGGGCAGGCAGAAGCGGGGCAGGCCAGTCACGCCGCATGCCTCGCGGCAGCCCAGGCGGCAGCGCTCGACTCTCTGGGGGCAGCGGAGGGTTCAGGATTGCGGTTGGTTTGGCAGGCTGGCAGGTGGCGTCGCTGCCGCGCAGCTCAACAGCACTGCACGACTCCGCGCTGCTCTGAACTAAAACAACAACAGGCATGGCTGTCTGCATGCCGGTGCCCGAGGCAAGATGCTCCTGTTCTGCTCTCACCAGGGCGGGTCATCCCCAACCTCTTGTACATCGGAGCGCAGGTGGCAGATGTCGCCTGCAGGGGGAAGCAATACAGGCCAGGCAGGTGGGCAGGCTGGCACGTCGCGCGGCCTCAGTGCGCCGAATCCTGGCTTGCTGGTGCAGGGCAGGCAGGCAGGCAGCACTTGGCCGCAACAGTTCCCATTGATGTTGTTCTAACGTCGTCCTCGCGGCACATCCCACAGCCTCTTGGCCCCATGTACCTGTGCAGAAGTTGGACACCTCATCCATGTCGATCCTGCACGATTGATTGCCGGGTGACCAGAGGCAAGTCAAGTTGGTGCATGTGAGGCCCGATGTGGGTGCAGTACGCCAGGTCGCATCGTGGGCAGCACTCGCCTCCTGCAATTTGAAGCCCCTGCCCACCGCCGCCCTGCCCCCACCTGCCCCCACCACGTGTGGCGCTCACCACATGCCGTCCCAGGGCACCATGTCCCGGTGGAGCCTCAGCTGGCGGGTGAAGTATTGCTGGGCGCGGGGCAGGAAGAAGTCTGGGAAGTGGCAGGCGCCGGGCCACACCTGGCAGGGGGGGGATGGACACACGGGGCGGTGGGGGAGGGACGGTGGGGGTGAGGGTTGAGCTATGCCGGTAGGAAAGGGGCGGAAGTGGCAGGTGGGTGCTCCTCCCATTTTAGTGGAATGCCAGCTACACAAGACCAGGCCAGCTCAACCAACGTATCCCGCGCACCCCTCTTCATTAGCACATCCTTCAGGCCCCCGAACGGCTGCAGTGAGATGGATCGAGTACAACTCACCCATCCAAGGTAGGGCTTCCCATCCACGCCCCTCATAAACACGTCCTCCTTCAGGCCCTCGTCGTAGGCCGGGTAGCCCGGGTCAACCTTGATGCCGGGGTCAACTGTGGGAGGGGAGCGTAGGTACACGCAGGCGCAGGGAAGGCGCACATTGCCGGCGCACTAAAGGCAGGCAGGCAGGCAGGCAGGCAGGCAGGCAGGCAGGCAGGCAGGCGGGCAGGCAGGCAGGCAGGCAGGCAGGCGGGCAGGCAGGCATGTCGTGTCACCCCATGCAGCCTGCAGGCCTCACCGATGGGCACCCACTTCTGCCCCTTGCTGTGCAGCTCAGACACAAAGCGCTGCGGAAGAGGGCGGGGTGGGGGTTGCGGCAGCACAGGGGCTCAGAAGGGCAGCACGGGATCCTGGGGTGCAGCCAATCGGGCGCAAGTAGACTGTTGTGTGCCGTGCTGCGGTGCGCTGTGTTGCAGTGCGCTGCGCTGGGGTAGGCTCTGTGCTGTACAGGCACGGCACGCTGCACCCGGGGAGATGAATGGCGCCCACCGCCCCGCCCTCACCTGCATCTCTGGCAGCGGGAAGTTGGTGGGGTGGAATGTGAAGTCCCTCCACCCATCCATGTGGTCAATCTGCAGGGAGAGGAGCAGGCACGGGGGATTTAGACGGCACTCGTGAGGCCTGGGTGAGGGATGTTGGGGGTGCAGGCGCCTGTCCACCCACCCATGTGGTTGGTGCGCTCGCCAGGTGGTTGGGCAGAGCAAGGGGTGAGGAGGAGGCCTGTATGTAAGCAGTTGACAACCACCGCCGCCCCCTCCCACACAATCCCACCCACTCAGCCAATTTCAAACTACCACGCAGCGCTACAGTGCCTGCAGTACTACAATACCAGCAGTACAAGCGGCACCAGCAGCAGCTCACATCCGTCCAGATCGCCTCCAGCGGCAGCCCTGCAGCCGAGTAGTTGGCCACCACCGCCTCCACCTCCCACACCGAGCGGTACCCGTACCTGGCGGGGCGGGCAGGGGGTGGGCAGAGGCAGGGCGGTACGTAGGCAGCAAGTAGCAAGGGGGCAGAGCAGGAGGCGGAGGCCCTGAAAGGCCCATGAGCAGAGAGGACAGCGGCATCGCCCCTGCCCCGCCTCTACCTTGCCTCCTCCCCTGCAGCTCTGTCACACACAAGGCTGCCTCCCCCTTGCCTCACTCCCCGGCTGCCCCCGCTGGCCAGGGCCCTGCTCACTTGCACTGGTGCCAGCCAAGCGACCAGTAGGGCATCATGGCGGGGCGGCCCACTACCGCTGTCAGTTGGTCCATGACTGCGGGGGGCAGCAAGCGCAAGGGTGGGGGGGGCAGGCACAGGAAGGGGGTGCGAGGGCAGGGACGATAGGGCCCCACGTTTGGGCGGCCCACCACAGCGGTGAGTTGGTTCAAAGTACTTGGGGGCGTCAACCAGGGGTGGAGGGGGGCTGGGTGACAGAGGGTGTGAGCGGGGAGGGAGATGGGGAGGGAGGCAAGGCTGGGAGGTCCAACCCCGTGGAGATGGTCCATGCCTGCAGGGGCAGATTGCGGGGAAAGTACTCGAGAGACGCGTGCGGTGAGACATCAGGCGTAGGCACCGGGCCATGCAAAGCACCCAACAAGACGCCAGCCTTGTTTGCAGGCAGGCGCAACTCGCCAATACCATGCTGTGCTGCACAAGCACAGCACGCCACAGCTGCAACACACTCCTGCCCTATCCGAGGCACCTCACACAACCTGCCTGCCCTTCACGCACCGTCCAGCGGCGTGGGGCCCGCCAGCAGGAAGAGGTCGATGATGCCACCTGTCACGCGCCAGCTGTCGCCACAACGGAGGAGCAGAGGGAGGGCAAGTCGTCACAACAGTAAACGCCCAGCATCGCCACCTGTCACACGCCAGCCCTCGGCGCGCCTCCAGTGCACAGCACTGCACATACCCTGGACCGTGCACCGCACACCATACACGCCAACCCCGCTCCCTTCACGCCAGCCTGTGCGCTGCGAGTGCAGCTTGCCTGCCACCATGTCCCGCATGCGCCGCCTGCACCCACACCCGCCAAAACCCTGGCAAATTTTGTGACCCACCTCAGGCGGTCCTCTGTGGGCACCACATGCATGGCACCAGAGCTTACCCATCACCCTTGACTGGCATGGATGGCATTGCGTGCACACCCAAGACACCCACCCACCAGACCGCTCCCAGTCATGCAGCCCACCTCAGCCGGTCCTCTGTGGGCACCACATCCATGGCGTTGGAGCTCAGCAGCAGCATGCCCCAGGCGGAGCCGTCTGCAGACGGCGAGGCGAGGCGCGGGCAGTTGCAGGCCAGCCGGACGTGAGAGGGGAGGTCAGAGGAAAACAGGCACTGCACAAGCTATTAGCAAGCAATTTAATACCTGAGGCCACGCTACAGGCAGGCAGTAACCGGCCCGCCCCGCCTTCCTTCCCTGCTCAGCTCTGCCCTCCTTGCCCTGCCCTGCCCGATGCTCACCTGGCTCCAGCCCAAGCACAACCGGCTGGCTCCCATACATGTTTTGGTCCAGGAAAGAGGGCCCCAGATCGTGGCTCCAAATGGGCCGCGGCAGGCCGTTGCGCCTGAAAGCCCACACGCAGGGGCGGGGTGGGTGGCAGCGCAGAGCAAGGTGACGCCGTGGGGTGGGCAGCACGGGGCGGGCAGGCGTCAGCAGGCAACAATCACCAGGCGGGCAGGCAGACGCCTTCCGCACTCTGCTTTCTGCATCCCACTCCCCGCCCGCCGCCCTGTGCCCCCCGCCCCCCCTCCCCGGTGCTCACACAAGGTGCAGCGTCTGCGAGGCCCGCTCCCCCGCCCCGAACAGCGTGGTAAAGGGGCGCACCCAGCTGGTCAGCTCCAGGTACTGCTCCTGCTTTACGATCAATTTAATGAAACAAATCCAAGTCAAGTCAATTAACGTCACGTGTTCCTGCTGAGTGGGGCCCCCCACAGGGGACCACAGAGGCAGGTGGGGCAGAGACGGGGAGCCAGAAACGTGCGAGGGCAGCAAAGGCGAGGGGCGCAGGCAGGCAGGCGGGTGAGCCAGCAGGCAGCCAGGCCTCAGCCAGCCTCTGGGGCCGCTCCCTCCCCTCCTTGCCTTGTACACCAGGCGGGTGCCGGCGGTGTTGAGCAGTACAGCGCCACTGTCAGCGCGCACAACCTCCAGACCAAAGGGCTCCTTGTGAATTCTGGTGGTGAACAGGGGCTGCTTCCCCCCGCTGGTGCTGCTGCCCTTCCTGCTGCTGCCGCCGCCGCCGCCGCTGCGCCTGCTGTGGTTGCTGCCGGGCAGCAGCTCGGACCTGAAGAGCCACTGCGGCACCTCCCACCGCGCCTTTCGGGCGTCAGTGAGCCGCAGGCGTAGGATGCCGGGTGTGAGTGGCTCGGCAGTCAGGCGGAGCTCCTGCGAGGGAGGGGAGGAGGCACGGGGAGAGGAGGAGGCATGGGAGGGACGAATGAGCAGATGAGCTGGCAGACCACATGCACGGCAGCACTGCCACCAGCAGCAGCAGCAACATCACCACCGGCAGCGAGATGCTGGGTGGCGGCGGGACGGCTGCGGCCACGGGAGCTGCCGAAAGCCGAGTTATACCCCAGGCAGCGTGCCAGGGGCACGAAGCAGGCAGCTGTAAGCCGCCGCATCCAGAGACACCACCTAGGCAGGCCGCGCATGAACTTCTTAATAACCATGACCTTATTAATACGCGTGGCTGAGCAGCCCACAGCGGCATGGCTGTCTGCATTGCGGCAGTCAGAAGGCTGTGCGGCTGCCCATTGTGCAAGCAGCCACGCCAAGGTGCACTGGTGAGGGCACACGTGCGCGACCGCACACGCAAGGTCAAGCCGCCTGGCAACTCCACATGCCACAACATTAACAAGCCATTCAGCACTGAGGGTTTTAAATCGCGTGTTGATGGCCGGCATAGCAGCTGCCAATACTGATCAGTCATGGCTGGCACAGCGGCGTGCCGGACAGGCCTCATAAATTCTAGTGAGTGCGGCTGAGAACCCCCCGCAGCTGCACGGCTGTTCGTTAGAATGGTAGAGGTTCATCAAGGACTAGGGAGGTCATAGGTGCTACTATCGGATTTGAACCCGTAGTAAGCGGCGTGGCCGTACAAGTCCGTAATGTTCCACTACCATTCCAGCAAACAGCCGTGCAGCTGTGGGGTACCCGGCCATACTCAATGCATGCACGTGCGACACGCCGACATGGGCCGCGGCGGAGGCCCTGAGAGTGCACCACTGGCCAGCGACGCGCTCCAGCAGGTTGTGGCGGGCGCCCGGGCCTGGCAGGCGCCCTGCCCCGCCACAACCCGCTCCTGGCTTGGCTGTGCCGGCCGCGGCTGGCATGGGCTGCTGCTGTGCGGCCCGCTGGTGACCACGTTCAGCTGGGATGCACCACCCCGCACACGCACAGGGCCCAGGCCGGCACGAGGAAGACATGCATGTACCCAGCGTAGGACGGCAGACAGGCAGGCAGGCAGGCCATCTGCAGCCGTACACAAAGTACATGCGAGCCTTCAGCATGGCTGCCTGGATGACGTGCCGCAGTGCAGGCCGGCGCGAGCAATGTCCTGCCTGGCCCAAGCAGCATGTGCCCAATCCATCCCAAGTGCCAGAAGGCGGATCCAGGCAATGCCTGCTGCAATGCGCCCCAGCACGCAATTGATGTGCGTGCAAGAATGGAGCTGGTGCATAAGTGGCAGGAGGTGCCTGGAGGAGGGGGCAGGCCCTCTGGCCACCGGCAGCCGTCAAATGGTGCGAGCAAGTCGCGCCTCTTTTGAGGGTCTGAAGGTGGCGGAGCGAGCTGACATCCACCTGCCCGGCCAACTGCCTCGCACCGGCGCCACAGACATGTAAGTAATTGAGCGTGATTTATGTGCAATCAAATCGATTGCATTGCTTTTTTGGATTATGTTACGGACAGCGCACGGCGGCTGCCGCAGTCAAGAGCGCAACACAGGCCGAAAGCCAGAGAAGGCCAGGGCACACTGTTGCCCCAATGCAGTGTGCCAGGCATGCATGCAACCAAGCACACGTGGGAGCCGAAGCTAAGCACACGTGAAAGGTGTAGCATGCAGTGGGATCGTAGCGCTGGAGGTTCGCTGAGCATGCCAATTGCAGCCTGAAGCGCGAGGTTTGCTGCACCACGCTTTGGGCTGCACATGGCATGCCCAACGGACCTCCAGCGCTAACATCTACTGATTGCTACAGCTTTCACGTGTGCTTAGCTGCTGCACCATTCGGACTGCACCATGCTTCGGGCTGCACAAGCCAAAACCCAGGAGGCCTCCCGGCATTCAGCTCCCCCTGCAGTGTTGCAGCCACCACGCGGCTTAGCAAATGCATCCTGTGCATGCCATGCTTGCTATGCACACCATTTGCACTGCTGGACCGAACATCCTCATGCGCATGAGTTGCATGCTGAGCTCGTGGCACTTGCAGGCGGGGTGGTGTGGCGGCAGAGGGCCACAGCACCGGCCTGCGCACGCCGGCGGCTCAGCTGCTTACTCGTGCGCATGAGCGCGCCCATCTGTGACTGGCTGAGGACGGCAGCTGGGTGCCAGCCTGGCAGATCTGCAACCCACCGTGCTCAGTCTGCTCTCAGCCACTGCCAACCTCACAGGTGCCCCTTACTGCAGAAGCCACTTGCACACTAAACACTCCCCTCCAGCACCAACTCGGCTTGCCCCAGGGCTGCAGCCAACCACCGGGGAGACCCACCGTCACATCCGGGCCCAGCTCTGGCTGTGTGCTGCGGCCGAGCTCCAAAACGGCTTGCAGGCTGCCATCTGCGGGGGGTGGCGGGTTGGGCAGGAGAAGAGGGGGGAGGAATGCTTGCTCAAAATGGGGGCTGGGTGGGGTGGGCACCCGACCGGTGCAGGCTTCTTGCCCGCCAAGCCAGCCATCGTGCCTCGCATGCAAGGCCCCTGCCCGCTCTGCCCCCATCATGTCACCCTACTCAGCCGCCGTCCCGCCTGCCTTCCCATTCGGATTCAATGCACAGGAACCCTGCTCACCCTTGCCCTCCCGCACATCGGTGGCGCGGTACTCGCTGGCGCCGGCGTTTGGGTGGAAGCACCAGGGCAGGTCGACGTGGGGGGCACCCTCAAACTCCGCCGGTGACCAGCAGCAGCCCTTGTCCTCGCACTCTTGAGCGCTCATGCCCGCATAGCCTGCAGGCGTTGAGGCATGCGGTGGCAGCGAGGGGAGGTAGGCGGCAGGCGTTACGGCTGGTCCTACCACGGTGCGGTGAGAGAGGGCAGGGTGAGTTGGCACGGGCACGGTTGGCACGGGCACGGGATGTCGGGTGCCGCCCGGTTAGGGTTCTCAGCGGCGGCGGTGGCGCCCAGCTTTCTGGCGGCCCCGGCCGCTTGGCGGGTGCCCCATCAACCTCGCTCCCTCGCAGAACGCTCACCGCAGTCCGACCGGGGCCCAAATTTGTCGCAAGAAGTGTCGGCGAAGGCAAGCCGCGCCGATAGGGCAAGCACGAGCGCCAGCAGCGCAGCGATCGCCATTTCAGACGACTGGATGTCGTATTCTCGGGTGAAGGCCAACGGAGCAGGGGCTCTCTACTGCCCCACCCGTCTCGGCAGAGGACGCCAGTCCTCCCTAGCGCTCCACTCCAACGTCTTGCAATGCCAATAGTGCGTCTGGGTATTTGGGGCTAGAGCCAAGGCAGCACACGGGCATGGGCAGCCAAGCTGGCGGTGTGGTGGCGGGCTCCGCCACCCCTCAGACGCGAGGCGCGTCTTCTTGTCGAAGACAGCAGGACAGGTTAACATTACGTTTCTGCATGGCATCAGTAGTGCATTTGTAGATGCAACACATCCATGTGCAACTGGGCAGGTGCCTGGCCAGCAGACAGCCACAGGAGCAAAATGTGCCGGCAGCGCCAATGTGCAGGCAGCGCTCCCAGCGGGTGGCTGAACGCAGCCATGACTTGCCCCCTGCAGGGCCCTGCTCAACTACCTCTGCTTGGACTCCCCACATTCACTCCTAGCAAGGGTGATGGACGTCTAAGATGTGTGCCTCGTTACACATAGGTGCGGCATGGGCATGTGGAGAGGGATGGGAGTTGCAGCATGAGCTGGTTCAGTCAAGCCAAGGAGTGGGTACAAGAGGGGTCAGTGAAGGCGTACAGGTCAAGGGGCAGCGGCAGCGTCCAGCAGGAAGGGTGAAGCGGGAGGAGAGCGGGGAAAGGGGGCAGGGAGAGGGAGCAGAGCAACAGCAGGAACTAGAAAGGACTGGGAAAAACACACGGAAAAGGAAGCGGCATGTCGGTAACGAGCAAGCTAGCAGAGGCTAGCGGGCCGCCACATGGGCCGGCCCCACGGGCAGGCGGGCCCACTGCCCAGGCGCCAGCACGTGCCAAGATGTCAAACAACGAATTATACCACTACGCCTCCTCCTCCTCTGCCGTGGCCAGCTTGCTGCGCTTGGCGCTGTTCACGTAGCTGCGCAGCACAAACTCGTTCTCCGCGTGCGCCTGGTCCAGCGTGCCCAGCTTGATCTGCGGGGGAGGAATGCCGGTGTGATGGGGGGGAGGGTGGGGAAGGACGCGGGGAGGGTGAGTGGGGGCAGGTGGGGCAGGGTGGGGGATGGGGCAGCTGGCGGGCAGCATAGGGACCACACTTGAACAAATCACATGGCCCAGCATGGGGGAGACGGGGAGGGCTGAGCACATCCTAGGAGGGGATGAGGGGTGCAGGAAGCGGGGACCGGGACCGCGGGCAGGCGGCGGCGCAGCGGCGCATAGCACACCCCACCGCCAGCAGCCCACCACCTCGGCACTGCCGCCTCCTCACCTGGTACAGCTTCATCTCGAAGCGCGGGCCGCACTCTTTGAGGGTGATGCTCTTGGCTCCCTTGGGCATTTCGTATGTGTGGTGCCGGAAGGAGATGTAGTCGGACTGCGGGGCAGGTGGGGGTGGGGAGGGGATTTGATAGGGCGATATGATTTGGTAAACAGGGGAAAGAGTACTGCCAAAGGGACGCCAGGAGGTGCAGAGGGCAAGGTCAGGTATGGTGCCGGAAGGAGATGCAGCCGGCTGCAGGAGGTTGGGGACCACAGGCGGGGGCGCAACGCTGGGGAGGTTGGGTGTGCAGTGAGACTCCACTGGGTGGAAAACTCAACACTGGGAAGGTGAGGGAACAGCACAGCACGGCACAGCACAGCACAGCACAGCACAGCACAGCACAGCACAGCACAGCACAGCACAGCACAGCACAGCATTGGCAGCGCTGAGCAATGATGCAGCGGTGCACCAGCAGCAGCTGCTCCGTCCCCGCACCACTGGCCAGGGCAGGCCCGTCCGCGCGTCCCACGCTTCTCCTTCCCCCGTCCCACCAAGCACAGCAGGCAGTTTCCGCTGGGCGCTGCACCCGCTCGCACCTGGTTGGCAAAGGTGATGACGCGCTTGGCGTCGTGCTTGGGCGAGGGGAACATGTACTTGAGGATGTTTGCCACGCGGGTGCCCAGCTTGGAGGTGAAGCGGTCAAAGATGAGGTGCGGGTAGGCCTCGGACACGGTGCCCACCTGCGGGAGGCAGGGAGAGGAAGGAGGCAGGCAGGGGTGGTGAAGCGGGGTGGTGTAGAGGGCCTGGAAGGTGCATGCAAGGGCGCAGGCGAGGCAGGCGGCGCGGCGCGGCGGCGCTAGGAGGAGGCAGCGTGCGGTGACCAGGGGAGGGCGGCAGGCAAAGCTGGGCGCTGTCCCTCCCCCTGCCAACCTGCAGCTAGCCCAGTTCGCCACCCCCTCCCTTGCGCTCACGTTTCGCCACGCTACAGCGCCCGCCCTTCCTGCTCTCGCCTGCCCCCGCACCGCCCCACCTGACGACCCCACAGCCTCTACCTCCACGCCGTCCTGTCCACCCCTCCCACTCTTCCCCCGTCACCCCTTGGTGCCCCTTTCCTTCCCCACTTCACCACACCTGCTTCTTGTCGCCAATATCGTGCCGCAGCACCGTGTTGTAGATGCCAAAGTAGGCGGTGGGGCCGTAGGGCAGGTGGCAGACCACCATGCCGTCCGGCTCCCCCCGGTGCTCGTGCACCATGACGAGATCGGTGTAGTCGTGGGACCGGCACGACTCCACCAGCTCGCCCACCACCTGTGGGGAGAGAGGGGAGAGAGGGGAACACGACAGACAGATGCGAGGGTGAGCAGGGGTGGCTGGGAGACGGTCAGGCAGATAAAGTGTCGGGCAGGCAGGTAAAGTTTCGCGCGGGCAGGAACTGTGGCGGGCAGGCAGGCAAGGCAGCCCAGCAGGCAGAGAATGGGCAGAGCACACGCCCAGCACCCGCGTCGGCCCAGCCGCCGCCTCTGCGCCCTGGCCCCGCGCGTGAGAACACCCCCTGCCCGCCCCGCCCACCATGCTGCCGCGGTTGACGCGCTGCGAGTTGGGGAACAGCAGCTTGACCTCCTTGGCAAACTGGACGAGGCGGGAGGAGGGGTCGCGTGAGGTGGTGATCAGGATCTTGGGATCCCGCTCCCCCGCGTGTGCATACTCGTCGTCAATATGGGTGCGCACAACAGCTGTGTTGTCATCCTCCAGATCCACCTGCCGCCGCAGGTCTGCCTCCTCACGCCGCAGCTCTGTGGGGATGGGCTTGCCCTCTGCAGGGGGGGACGGTGCAGTGGTGGGGGTGGCGGTACGTTTGCGTGAGGCGGCGGCAGCAGCGATGGTGAGCACCGCACGCAGCGGCAGCCTGCCAACTGCTCATGCTATGGGCCGTGAGGTGTGCATGGACAGCATGACGGGGTGGAATGGCCGCTGCTGCGCAGCCCACGGCCTGGCTGGACAGCAGGCGGCGGCGGCGGCAGCGCGGCGGCGGCATGCCATGGTGCATGTGTGCTCGGGGCCGGCCACGCGGCATGCATGTTGCTTCGAGCAGCAAGCCCGTGCCACAGAGGGATGCCCCTGCTTGCCTTCTAGCGCCTGCCGGATTTTGCGCTTCTTCTCATAGAGCTCCAGCTCCTTGCCCTCTAAGCTCTTGCGATACAAATACTCCTTCCTCTCTCGAGCATTGCGGCGCAGCATGGCTGCCCGCTGCCGCCGCTTTCACGCCGCGCCGAGGTGCTGAGCTATGGCCCTCGCAGCCGCTTTCTGCGCACTTCCCAAAACGAAGTGAATTGCGAAACAATGGGAACGAGCCGCTGCCGCATGCATCTCGCGCCGCCACGCCAGCATGCATGTTCGCTAGAAGACCGGCGTGGTGCTCCTCCCCTTCATTCCGTGACCTTCAATTCCCGTCACGGATTGAAAATCACATTCTGTGCCGCACGGGGAAGCGGGGGCTGCGCTTGAACTGCGACAGGCGGTGTGCCGAGACCGCAGGACCGCGACAGCTGCCCCCACAGAGCCGCCCACAGATGCCGCCGCGGATCATGCGTGTCGTGGAGCGCCTGGCGCTGGCAGTGTTGGCGCTGGGAGCTGCGGCCGGCGTTGCAGTTGTGGAGGCACAACTGCCGGCGCCCACGTCCGGCGCCGTCGCTGGCGCCGGCGGGGCGGCCGGCTGGGATGTGGCCTGGCGCACTGGGCGTGCCACCCACTACAGTGCCCCCGGAGACGTGTGGACCATCCACGACGGCAGCTGCACACACAAGTATGTCTGGCCTGACGTCGGCACAGGTGCGTGTGTGCGGGCTGTTGGCAGGCGGGTGGCCTGCTGGGTGCGGCCAGCCTTCCCTGCCATTGCCTGCTGGTTGCGCGCTGCAACTTGCACATGTTTGGTGAACCTTCTCGAGAGGCAACCAAGCAGTCAAATATCCAGGGCCCTTTGAAGACTCCGCCTGCATGCTGGAGCTTACTGTGCTGCCCACCTCCTGCCACTGCCCACGCGCTGGCCTCCCCCGCTGCAGGCTGGGACGCGGGTGCTATGGACGACCAGAACCCCGAGTTCATCGGATCCTGCGGGTGAGTGTGAGGGGAGCACCACCGCTGCAACCACTGCCCAGTTAGGTAGCGCAGGTCCAGACAGCCAGCACCCAGTGCCAGGCCCGACATGTGCACCTTCCCCTCTCATTTCCCCCGCCTTGCCGTCCCCAACCCTCCGTGGCAGGCGCTGCTACGAGGTGCGCTGTGACCCGCGCGTGTTCACGGACGGGTACGGTGCGCCCCTGGACCGCAGCAAGGTCTGCTACGACCCCGACGCCAGCGTGGTCATCACTGTCGTGGTGCGTGCGGGCAGTTGGAGCGTCGGGCTGGTGGCACAGGAGTTTGGGGGTGAGGCCAATTGTTTGGGAGGGGCACAGCCCTGCCCACATGGCGGCACCACGCCACATGCACTGCTTGTTGGGTGCTGTTCATTCACACATTGATGATTTAGCCGTGCGCCCCCCGGGCTCGCCCACCCTCTCCACCCCGGCACTGGGAGATTACAAGCCACCGCCTGGCTGTGTCTTGCACCACCTGCGACTCATCGTCTCCTGCCAGCTGATCCAACTCTGCTCTGCAGGACGCCTGCCCCTGCAGCTACCCTGGTGAGTGACGGGCCTGCTCTGTGTGTGCTGTACCAACCGCCTTCCATAGAATGTGTGCTCCACTGTTCCTGCTTCAAAGCCAAGCAGCTGGCAACAGGTAGCAACGCCACACCTCCCCACGTGACTGCAGGCAATTACTATTCAAACAAGCGGTGGTGCTGCGGTGAGTGCGCACTCCCCAGATGTATTGGGTGCTGGCACACCTGAAAACTTGCTGACCCTTCTTGCATTCCAGCATTTCCTGGTCTGCCCAGCAGCTCGCCCACCTCTTCCCACACACCTCCCCTCTTGCAGGCGACACTGACCACTTTGACCTGTCCGTCTGGGCCTTTGAGAAGCTGGCCGACCTCAAGTGGGGCGTGATTGCGCTGTGAGTGTGCGGTGGTATTGGTGGCAGCTAGTGCCTGCTGTCACTGGGCTGAGCAATGTATTCTCATGGCCCAACCCGGCTAGCGTGATGCACACCACTGCTCCTACCCTCCACTGCAGGCAATACCGCCCAGTGCCCTGTAATTACGAGCCAGCCAAGCGGGCACCCAAGCCAGCCAAGGTCACGGCAGGCATCCCGCCGCCGAAAGGCGCGGTGCGCCCCTGACCAGGAGATTGGCAGCCGGCCCGCCCAGCAAGCTGCTCTGGACAGCTGACCCAGCTGTGCATCCAAATTTCTGCTGTACATTTGAATCTTTTTTGTCTTCTCTTCTTCTTCCTTCTCTTCGATGCCCTTCAGATGCCCTTCATATAATCTGCCTGTTTACTTTTGCCACTTTATTTTAGATCTTCTTCACATATATGCTACCTTGCCATAACTCCGTTTGCCGTGTTGAATCGATAAAGCAATATGTGCTTAAATAAGAAGCGTCGCGGGGCCAAGGTTCAAGGGCTGGTCAGCGGTCAAGGCATTGAGTTGAAATGAATGGCGTGCCGTGAAGGTAGACAGACATGTCCAGGAAGTGGAGTCAAAACTTTGCAGCAGCATGGGCTGTCCTTGTCATGCCGCTGCTTCTGCTGCTGTTGCTGCCTCTGCTGTGCGTGCTGGCTGCGCTGCCATGGGGGGCAGCCCCGCCGTCAGCTCGTGCAGCTGCTGCGGCGTGAGCAGGCGGAAGCGCCACAGATTGAGCAGATAGGCGGTGAGGCAGTGGCGGAAGGGGGCGTCACGGGCCAAGCGGTCGGCATGGGCCGCAGAGAAGGCGGCCACGGCAGCAGGGAGGTCTATGTCGGCGTGGATGGGGTGCAGGTGCACCCACAGATTCCACTCAAACATGAACTGCCGCTCCTCAGCGCACAGCTCGCGGCTCTCGGCCAGTCGCTCTTGGCAGTCGCGCTGCCAGGAGGGGTGGGGGGCGGCGAGGGCAGGGCACAAGGGAAGGGAGTGGGCGGGTGAGACGGCAAGCGGCGGGGCGCAGGCTGCAAGGTCCAGTCAGCCGGGGTCGCTGCTACTCAGGCCGGCAGGCTGGCGCGCTGGGAGAGATGGGAGAAGCGCGCAGCCCACCTCCGCGCCTGGGCCAGGCGTGCCATTGCTGGCTGAACCCACACCTCCCAACTTCCTGCATGCACCCCCCTTTTTTTTACATTTTCAACTGACCCTCGACGCCCAACACGCTCAAGCGCACACCCACAACTCTTGCACCCTCACCTTCCATTCCTGCAGGTCTCCCTCGCTGTCCGACTCCACATTGCACTCGGCCCCCATCAGCTCCTCATGGGTCATTGCAATACACGTGTGGCTGTGGTAAAACTTGGGCCGCCCATTGTGGTTGAGCAGCGCCAGCCCCTTGCCCTGCCGCCGCACATGTGCCGCCGCCTGCTTGCGCCCGCCCCGCGGGCGCGCCGCGGCGGCCGCTGCCGCCGCCTTGCCGCGGCGCGCGGCCACCGCCGCCGCGATTGCAGCTGCCACGGCCGCTGCGGCTGCGGCGCGGCTCGTGGCGGCGGCAGCCTGCCTGCCGGCCGCGCCCGCGCTGCCCCCGGCACCAGCACTGCCGCCGCCGGCGGTGAGCGTTGTGGCCGCCATGCTGCTGCTGCCGGGCACGCTGGCGCTGGGTGGTGCCTCCTCCTCTTCACCTGCCAGCTCAGCTGCCAGCTGTGCCTCCACGGCTTCCTCCTCCTCATCCCGTGGGTGCAGCCCCCAGGCGCCAGGCTGGCGCAGGCGGCGCTGCCCCCGCGGGCACTGGTACATGAACGGCAGAGATATGGGGGTTTTGGCCAGCCAGTTGGACAGGGGGTGGCCCTCAACCGTTGAGGAGCTGACCTGGCGGGGCAGGAAGCGGCCCTGTGTGTCGCACCAGGCTGCACGGATGGACACAAAAGCCCAACGGGAGGGGGCAACAGGGAGCTCGTTTTGAGTCCGCACTGCACGACTGGTGGGCACGCACACTTTGGGAAGGGAGGAGCACAAGGGTGGCGTGCCAGCCCAACGCTTGCAGGGCAGCTTGGCACTGTGCGGCTCTAATGCACACCCGCCGCAGCACCCACCACACTCTGCAGGACATCATGCCCGGAAAGCCAGCCACCAAGCAGCTTTCTGCTTGGGCAGCTGCCCACCCACCTCACCTTGGCCTGCCTGTGCAAGCTGGCCACCCCACCTTAGCTAGCCGGCCTTGCCTGCCCGCCCAGCAGGCAAGCTTCCCTCCCAGCCCCGCCCACCTGGCTTGCAGCGCAGGTACACCTCCAGCCCGCCATCCGGCATCACGTCTGAAAAGTAGTAGCTGTGGTAGCTGTGGCTGGCCCTCAGGTGCTGCTGCAGCCCGGCGTAGCTGTGGCAGCGCAGGGGGCGGCAGGAGGCGTGGGGGCAGGCGTACCCCGTCTGGCAGGCGCGCGTGGTGCGGCTGCCGGTGAAGCTGCTGAAGTAAAACGTGACCTGGCGCTGCTGCTGCTGCTGCTGCTGCGCGGCCTGCTGCTGCGGGCCGGGCGCGGCGCCTCCGCCAGGCCCAGCCTCCCCCAGAGCCTCACCCGCCTTGCGCTTGCTGCCTGCTCCCGCACTGCGTGCCCCTTGCCCCTGCTTCCGTCCTTGCTGCTGCTGCTCCTGCTGCTGCTGCTCGCCGCCTGCACTGCCGCTGCCGCTGCTGCCGCCGGCGGCAGCAAGCTGCAGTTTGTAGAGCAACTGCACCGGCCTGCTGTCCCTGCCGCGGCTCCGCCCACCGGCGGCTGCGCCCTTGCGCTGCTGCCCCTGCTGCTCCTCCCTGAACTGAATCCAGGGCATCGTGATGGGTGGCCGGGCCGCCGCGCCCTCGCTGCTGCGTCCGGCTGCTGCCGCAGGCAGGTGCGTGGTGAGCACGCCCTCCTCCCGCCGCAGCGGCCCCTGCAGCTGCGCCCCCCGCTGCTGCGCGCCGCCGCTACTGAGGCCTGCCCCTCCTAGAAGGTCGTCTAGAGGGAGGACGCTGTAGCCCACCTGCGCCCCGCTGGCGACTAGCTGGAATGCCGAGCTGGCAGTGATGCTGGGTGCTAGAGGCTTGCCCCCCGCGGCAGCGGCGGCACGCCGCCAGCTGCTCCTGCTGCGCTCCCAGGAAGCCAGGCTGACCAGGGATGCCCGCTGGCTGCTGTGCTGGTGAATAAGCACCACTGAGAGGCCAGATGTGACGGCCGGGCGGCCGCTGGGTCCGGAGCTGCCAGCCAGCGGCAGATGCACCGCCAGAGGCCCCGCCGGCGCGCGCGGCACGGGCAGCACACGGGCAGTCACAGGCACGAATGCCTGCATGGGAGAGCAGGGAGCCAAGCTGGCCTCAGAACACACACACACAGATTGACGTTGCACCAGAGCACAGCTGCGCACGCATAGCAGCAGTGGCGATGTCGGCTCTGCCTGCCAGCACGGCTGTCTGGTGGGAGGTGTGTCGAGCAGCATGCAGGCAGTGCTGTGCTGCGGCAACCCAACGCACCTGCTCTCCGCCATGCTTGGTCTCCACGCACAGAGCTGCTATGAGGATGTCGTGAGCACTGCTGCCGCCGCTGCCGCTGCCCAGGCCGTGTGCTGCGCCGCCGTTGGGCACGGCACCCGCCGGCCCATTTGCTGCAGCTCCTGCACCTGCCACATCCAGCTGCAACTGCAGCACATGGCCTTCAGATCTCCTGAATTTGGAAAGACAAATGAGCGGCGCGTCAGCTGTTGCAGCAGCAGCAGCAACAGCAGCTGGGGAGCGAGCCGGCACGCACACCGGGCGTGCAGCAGTGGCGGCGGGAGCGGGCACTGGCGGCGCACCCTTGCGGGCAGCGTTGGTTGGAGCGGTCCAGGTAGGAGAGGTTGCGACGCAGTATGAGCGGGGCCTGCGGATGACACAGGAGAGGTCAGCAACGCCCAATGGCGGCGCGGTGAAGCTCGAAACAGGCCTTTTGTGGCTGCCGTGCCCTCGCTTACCCTCGTTGCGGAAGACCGCTCCGCCACGATGTTGTTAAGTTCCGCCGCGTGCAAGTGGACCTCCACGGCCTCCGTGGTGCCGCCTGCTCTCGCCCCCATGTGGTTCAAAGTTAGCAGCGCATCTCCCGACCCTGTGGTGCCACCAGGCCCTAGGATGCACCTGGCAGCATAACAGCTGCACCTGGCTGCTGGGGGCACAGGGAGGCACTGCCAGCAAGGCGGCCATCATGGCGCCGTTTCTGCTGCCCGCCGCTGCCGCGCATAGTGCGTTGCAGCTGAGCAGGGGCGCCCCTCTTTCTGACCACTCCTGGTCGCATGTCACCTCACACCATCACAGTTTCAGCACAACGCTGCGCAGACGGAGCGTGGGTGCACTTCCTGCCCCTCTCCCTGCTGGCATACAAGCCCGAGGGCTCTGCCGCCGCGTCACGCTGCGTTCGCTTCTCTGAGGAGCTGCTTATACAGCTTGCCCACAGACATGACTAGCTGTCACACTCCAACAGAAGAAGAGCTGGCATGCTTAGCAGGCACATCCCATCTATGCCTCCATGCCATGGCCTCTTCTCCTTGGCAACCTGTCAGTCGGGGCTGCTTGGCTCTTTCAACCTCAGCATGGTTTCGATTGGTACAGACACTTAAGCGCTGCCAGATGCTGTAGACGCGCAAACCAGAACAACACGCACGGTTTTCCTAGGTTGTGACTTTAAAACGGATCAAACGGGTGGTGCCCCCTGAGTGGCAGCACCTGCCCCGCTCTCCCTACAGCTCCTCCCTCTGCCCCTGCTCGCCTCCAATCCCCTTATCCTCTACTTCCTCTTTTTCGTCTACTGCGTCCTCATCCACCACCTCCACCTCTGGCCTCCTGCCCAGCAGCTCGTCCAGCAGCGACTCGGAAGACTCGAGCCGTGCCTCATACTCGTACCGCTCCACCAGCTCACGCAGCGGCGCCAGCAGTGGCACCAGGCGCGGCGCCTGCTGCTTGAAGCGCAGGATGCGGTCGGAGCGGAGCTGCAAGGGGCCCTGCACTTGCAGAGGGGCGGATGGTCGGACAAGGCGCATGCATGTGAGACAATATATGTGATTAGGGCTTGGCGCCGGTGGGACGAGAGTTCAGGTTCAACGCCCAACCGCATGCCGCCTCCCAACAGCCCAGTACCAGACGCAAAGGAGCGGGCAGCCGCCTGCCGCTGCAGCAGCGCACCTTGGGTCCCTGTGGGCTGAGCACGGCGTCCTCCCATGGAATGCCGCAGTGCTCCAGCATCTTCCGTGTGGTGCCCTCCTGCACAGATCCGGGGCGCCAGGGCGGCGCAGGCAGGCGGCAGATGCTGGGTCGGTCTGCGACTGCTTGCACGCGTGCGCAGGGCCGGGCAACAAGCAGCAGCACCCGCCAAGGCCGCCGCCATGGCTCACCACCACTGCGCCTCCAGACAGATGCGCGCTTGGATGCAGCAGCATTGCATGTTGCGTAGCAGCTGCACCACACAACATGCAGCACTGCACGTTGCGCTGCCGCCGCACAACAAGCACACACAGTCAAACCTAGCTCCCTGCATCTCACCAATCAACCATCTCACCTGGTCCCGCACCAAGTCTTCATACCGCACGTGCAGCAGGCGCCCGGGAACCACCGAGTCCCAGTGGTCTGCCAGCCGCTGCACCTGCTCAATTTGGTGCCCCGTGTCTGCACAGAGGGGCACGGGGTGGGGTGGGGTGGGGTCGAGGGGGGTGGGGTGGGGATGATGGGGCAGGCAGGCAGGCAGGCAGGCGGGCCATTTCCGGTTGGTGGGCCAGGGACGAAAAGGGAGTAGGGGCATTTGGGGCAAAGAAGGCTGAGAGAGGGCCTGTGTGCGCCGCAGCCATGCATGCGGGGGGCGCATGCAGCTTGACAGTGCACCGACCCGGCGGGGGCGCTGCCTGTCCCGCCCCACCGCGCCCCCTGCACTCACTGCCGAGGTTGTGTGCCCATCAGGTCCCGGCGAGGAATGTCTTTCACACGCATCGAACACACACACACACATTGCAACGTCCCACTCCGCCCCACTTCACCACACCCCACACCCTCAACCGCCTGCCCACGCACGGGTGAGGTTGTGTGCCCAGGCGCTCAGCCGGTCCTCCGCTGGGATTGGCTGCTCGTAGCAAGAGAGGCCCACGTCAGCTGGGTGGCGTGTCACGTGCAGGAGGCAGGCTTCGGGCAGCGTCATGGCTATGAAGCCCACGTTCCTGCAGCAGGCGAAGGAGGTGTGTGGGCGTCAAGATGCATGGATGTTGCCTTACTTATTATATTTTCAGTAAGGAGGGAGGAGACGAGGAGGCGCCCATCACCACACAGCCTGCCTTCCGTTTAATAGGCGAAATGGGTGTGGGAGTGTCATCGGGAAGTGATTGAAGTGGGACTGGGAGGCGCCCGGGTGGTTGCAACCCACTCCAGCAGAGCGTGTAGTCGGGATGCGCATCTTTCAATGAATGCATGCAGGCAGCCCCGCTTGCTCACGATATGTTGCACACCAGGCGGTCCACCGGCCAGCGCACTGTGCACATACTCTCAACCCAGAAAGGAGGCAGGCAGGCACCCCCGCCCGCTCACCAAATGTTGCGCACCAGGCGGTCCACCGCCCAGCGCGCCCCCTTCTTGCCCTCGGGCAGCGCCCGATGCATCCCCTCCAGCACCCGCTGCCCCGCCGCGCTGATGTTGGCCGTCTCTAGCGGCTGGTCTCCCTCAACCGTCAGCACGCCCAGCAGGCCCTCCAGCTCAGGCAGCAGCGCTGAGTCAGCGCCAGCGCTGCCCACCTGCACGGTCACGGCGGCGCGAGGGCGGACCGGCCAGCAAACCGGTGCGTCAAAGGGCCTGGGGAGCAGCCACTGGCTGGCCTGCCAGGCTGGAGCGCAGCTAGGAGGAATGCAACCTAGCATCCACGGCGCCAGAGCGCAGCTGTCGCGCCGCCGGTGCATGCATCCCCTTCCTCCGTCTTCCCCCACCCGCCCTTGCCCCTTGCCTGGGAGTGCGCCGTCAGAATGTGCTCGACGAGGGAGGCGCCGCTGCGGGGCAGGCCCACCACAAATATGGGGCGCAGGCTGGCGTTGCGCGGGCCCCACCGCCCCGCCAGCAGGGCCGCCCAGTTCACGTCCGCCTCGTTCTCTTGCAGGCGCTCCGGCTTGGGCACCTGCTGAACGGACAGGCAAGCAGTCATAATTAAGCCGAGCAGGCGTGGGCAACGGCGCTTGGCAGAGGGTGAGCAGGGCAGCAAAAGGGGGCCCGGCTGCTTGGGCAAGCCGGCGGGCAACCCGGCACGGCGGCCTGCCTGCACGCCTGCCTGCTGCCCGCCCACAGCCTAGCTTGTCACGCCTGTGTCTGCACTCTCTTCTGCATCCCCCCTGAGAGGTGCGAATGAGCGGTACCACCCACACACGTGAGGGGGTGCCCTGAAGCAGCACCCCACAGCCGCACGCACACAAACGCAAGCATTCATAAACCAGCAGCCCACAGCCGCCTGCCCACAAGCACAGCCGTGCGCAACACAACCCATTCCTGGCCCCCCCTACCTGGAATGTGCGCAAGATTGAGACCACATTGTCCGACTCCCGGTCAGGAATGTACTCTGAAGCCGCGGCCCGCAGCGCGTTGCCCTCCACCAGAGCCTCCCACGCTTCCTCCTCCTTGCTGCATCAGCGGAGGCGGGTGGGTGGGTTGAGGCAGGCCAGCGGCGGGGCAGCAGGGTGGGCTGGGGCAGGGCGGGTGCATCCACTGCCACTGCCAACGTCAACCACGCCAGCATGCGGCCTGCGACCCCCAGCTGTAGTTCTGCTCTGTGGACCTCAGCTCTCACAAACAAACAGTTAGGCACGTCCCTCTGATTGAGTAGACAGTGGCCTGCGGCCGCCACTGCTGGCAGCTGCGCCTGCTCACGCCCGTGGGCGATCGGCTGCTGTCACCGCAATGCAACGCTGACATGGCATGGCACTCAGCAGTGGCAGGGCCCACTCCCGCTCACCCCTGCTGGCGGTAGGCGGCAGCCAGCGCGAAGCTGACGTGGC
The DNA here is from genome assembly GCA_029339195.1 of Micractinium sp. NFX-FRZ. NCBI lineage: Eukaryota > Viridiplantae > Chlorophyta > Trebouxiophyceae > Chlorellales > Chlorellaceae > Micractinium > Micractinium sp. NFX-FRZ. The sequence continues at coordinate 52,528 of JAPTJF010000099.1, read as the reverse complement.
TCTGGTCTGCCTTGCTCTGCAGGCCGTCCAGCCAGTGCCAGCGCTCCTGCAGCTCCCGCCACTCGTCCCACTCACTGTCGTCCAGGTGGGATTCATCCACTGCGGAGGGTATTTAAAACAAACCGCATCAATGCACTGTTGATGCACGGGGGGCCCCCGTGAGACTGACTCAGGTGCTCAGCCGGCAGCGGCCCGCCACGACCCCCAGCCCGCCACGCCGCCGACCAAGGCGCAACGCCGCAACAGCAACCCCGCTCACCTCCCTGCCGGTGCCACCTCAGGTACTCTGCACACCCCTCCAGCTCCTTCACCTGCCGCTCACTGTACGTGCTCAGCCCCGCCCAGGCCTTGACATAGGCGGGGCCTGCACGCAGCACAAGGGGGCAGGCAGGCAGGCGGGCGGGCAAGCATGTGTGTCGTAGCAGAAATGAATGCTATGTGGGGACAGGGGTGCTGGGTGGCTGAGCTGAGCCAGCTCAGCAGGAGCCTGCAACCCAAGGTGCAAGCTGCTGAGACTTTGCGTGGATGCCCCATGCTGCTGGGAGCTGCTTCAGTTCCGGCAACAATGGATGGCACGCACAGGGCATCATCCCTCCACCCTCCCCAGTTTCTCCCCCCTTGCAGCGTGCGCTCCTTCCCCTGCTCAAGCCAGTGCATGCATCCTGCCCACCCGCTCAAACCTTCAGCGGCTTGGCCCTCTTCGACGCCCCCTGCTCAAACAGCCAGCCAGCCCAGACACGCCCACCAGCCAGCCCACCCCTGAGCGCACCGTTCAGCTTCTTGGCCTTTTTTAGTGTGCGCCCAAACAGGTGCTGCGCGCGCGCCTCGTTCCCCAGCTCCTGCTCCGCCAGCGCCAAGTTGAGCAGGATGCTGCCGTACTGCAGTGGCAAGGGTTCCATGGTTTACACTTGTACATGCTTTTCCCAACGGTTGGATATGTGGGGTTGGCAGGATGCCGCCGTAGCTGCAGCAGCACCAGTTTCACGTGATTGTAAACATCTCACATGCTTTTCATATTAAACGGATGTGTACGGTCGGCAGGGTGCCGCGGCGCCCGGTAGCAGCAACATTCGGCGCTCGTTTTGTTGGAGCCTCAGCTGACGGGCGGGACCCGTCCAACAGCCCCACCACCAGCGGAATCCCCCCAGCCGCCGCCTCCCCTCCTCCGCCTCCCCCACCCCTCACCACTCCTCCCCACCTCAGTTCCACACAGCCACCTAACTCCCCGCCGTCTCCCGCAGCCACAAACCCCTCCCCATTCCGACCCCGCGCCTGCACGCTGCTCCCGCCTGCACCCAGTTTCATTTACTGCTCACCGTCTCTGTCTTGGCCAGCCCCGCCTTCTCCGCCAGCGGCAGCGTCTTGTTCAGCAGCTCCGCAGCCTCCCCCACCATGCGCGCGCTCAGCATTAGGTCGCCGATCTGGGACAGGATGAACGCCCGCACCTGCTAAGGGTGGGCGAGGCAGGGGGACCCAGCTAGTGTGAAGCGACCACAAGAGGATGGGGGAGGGTGACTGGTAGGCAAACACCAGAGTGCCCTCTGAGGATGAGGTGCACACATAGCATGCATGAGCTCCGATAAAGCACTGGCGGCAGCCAAGCCCCGCACCCACCCCTTCCGCCCCGCCATCAGCGCTGCCGCACCCCCACGCCCGACCCTGCCCACATGTCCTCCCTGCCGCCGTTCGGCGAGCACTGGAAGGAGCCCCGCCTCCTCCGCACCTGCTGCTGGTCGGTGCTGCCGCCCGCCGCCAGCTCCAGCGCCCGCCGGTACGCGTCCAGCGCCTCCGGCACGCGCTTGCCGCCGTCGGGGGCCGCACCGTCCAGCCGGTGCAGCACGGTGCCCAGGCCCAGGAGGGATTTGAAGTCTTTGGGGTCGGCTGCCACCTTGGCACGCATCTCTTGTGCCATTTCTTTCAGCTGTGCCACCCCGGGGTCCTCATTGCTCACCTCCTGTGGGGGCGGGACAGTGGGAAGGCTGGTGAGTGAGGAGTGTATGGCGTGCATGGAGGGGAAGGACGTAATGTGTTAGGTGTGGATGCGTAGACTGTATGCACAGTGTGTGAGCTGGGGGGTCCTGGCACACTTGTGCGGCGCGTGTGTGGGCGTGGAGGGCGCGGGGTGGAAGCGAGGGCAAGGCGGGCGGGGCGGCGTGGGCAGGGGGGCTGGGCGGAATGGAAGAGGGCCTTGTTTGCCACCAACTGAGCTGGTCATGAAGAGCGGGTGGCAGAGGAATGCAGAGGCGATGGAGGGTAGCAGGGGGGCGCTGGGCTGGTGAGTGGGCAGAGCATGGATGGGGTGGGCCGTGGTTTGTTCTCCACGTGTGGGTCGCGGGAGGGGGGATGTCGTGCAGGGGCATGCAAGGGCCAGGGCAGGCGGAGCCATACCACAACAGATCAGATCAAGCTGCCTAACATTTATTTCACACCTTTTCCTCGTTTGGCTTCAGGGCTGCGGCCGCCGGTAGGAGGAGGAGCAGGGAGAGCAGGATCAGGGGTGGCAGCGGCGGCGGCGGTGGCGGCGCCGCCTGCCGCCTTCCTACGCCGCGGCCTTCGAGACGCGCAGCGCTCATGTCTGAGAGCCGCACTGTGGGATGCTGCGGCGCGCTGCTTGTGCGGAGCTTGCGCGCTGCAGGAAGAAGTCCCAGCGGGATGGGTTGGGAGGGTGCAGGGCCTCTGGGCGGGCCACTTCAGAGGCTCTTGTGAGCAGCAGGAGGGCGAAAGTGATGATACAAGTGCCTGAGGGCTGCCTGTGAAGTTGGTCGGGACGCGCGCTGTGTGGAGCTGTGGAGTACCGCCGAAGCCAGACGGAAGCTGCCTTGCCTTGAAGCTGCTAAACACCCCAAACAAACACAACGAATCTGCTCATCGGCCAGGGCATAACCTGGTAGCCAAGGGGTAGCCACCGACATGACATTGAACTCAACTCTGGCGGGAGCGTCCTGCACCCCTCCCACCCCCCTGCCGCCAGGAGCGCACCGGTGCCACACATTGCCGACAGCTGGAAGACAGCCTGCAAACATTCAGATGCAGGGTCTTGACATTCTTCATATTGCTTCCACACTGTGGTTCTTTGGCACCAATGTGCAGCTGGTCTGCAGCATTGCTTGTTCGTGTGCGCCGTCGGTGCAAGGGCACACGGGCCCAAGATGTCCCCGAGCACGGGTCGCATTGTAGTGCATATCCAAGGCGAGGGCATACGCTGCTTTAAAAGACAATCCTGCAGAGCCACGGTTGCACGGCTAGCCATCACCTCGTGGCCCAGCTGCTAGCTGCCATACGTGTGGCACTGCGCCCTGGGGGGCCCTAGGTAGCAGCTGCAAAGGGAGCAACCTGGGCTTGCCATTGTGCACTTGGATCTATGTACACATGGTGGATCTGGTCCCAGCCGGCACGAAGCAACGTGTTACCTGACTGTGCAGAGCGCCAATTTCCACTCTGAACTCAGCTCCGTTGGCGGCGGCAGCGGCAGCGGCAGCACAGCTGCAGCGGCGCCCGCCTGGCAGATGTGCCACTTGCGCACTTGAATGTAGGCGCCTCCGACACTGCCCAGCCAATCTGGTCGCCTGCGGACGGGAAGGTCCTGCAGCTGCCGCCAGAGCAAACCACTCGCTTCGCAACAAGGGGTAGCCTCTCGCAATGCTGGCCGCAAAGCTCGTAGCGCCTCTGGTGCTTCTGGCATTTCTCGTGGGAGCGCATGCCGCTCGGCCCAGTGGCACCATTGCCCTCACAGCTGAGGCCACCCCCGCCGCCGCCGCCGCCGCCACCCAGCCTGCTGCGCCCGAGCCGCCGCACTTTCCTGGCAGTTACATGGTGAGACCATGCAGCACTGCCATGTGGGAGCACGACCAAGCCACGCAGGGCTTAGTCGTGGCACCATCGCACTGCCTGCGCCCTGGCGGCGTCACTTTCCCGCCACCTCTTGCCCGCTGCCTGCCGTCCTGCCGCTCTGCTGCGCCGCAGGTGCGCTACACCTTCTCTCTGCCCTACACTGCCAAGCTCCAGCCAGACGCCATCAGCTATCCCGTCGCCTTCTACCGGTAAAGTGCTAGTGACCATACGGCGAATGCAGGCGGGTGGGCCGGCCATGCGCACGGGTGCTGCACCAGGCACGCACCACAACCACTCGACCCCACACCCCTCACCTGCCGTTGCCTCAAGTGGCACTGACTTGCTGCCTGCGCCGTGCATCCGGCGGTGTGTGCAGGGATGCCGAATCCAAGGCGGTACGTATGGACACTTATAACTCCACCACCGTACTCATTGCCCGGAAGGTGAGCTGGGAGGGGGAGAAGGGGAGGAAAGAAGAGGGGAGGAAGCAAGGCGGGCGAGCTGGGGAGCCAGAGAGGGAGGTGGCGGCACAGAGCCAGCTGCCAGGCGCCCGGGCTTGCGAGTAGGAAAGGGGGGCAGAGCAGCACTGCCCGGAAGCTTATGCTGCCCTGCTCTGCGGTGTGGGGATGCTGTGCAGCGGCGTGCCTCGCTGCCTCGCTGCCTTGCTGCCTCGCTGCTGGCCGTGCTGCCTCGCCCCTGAATCCCCCATGCCCCGCATGCCCACATGTCCCACCCCCATCCGAACCTGTTGTTTCAACAAAGCAAACCTTGTTCTTCCTTCCGCCCGCTGCAGGGCAAGCAAACAAGACCTGGGCATGTCCCAACTCATCTTAGCCTGTTGTTTCTTCCTTCCCCGCTGCAGGGCAAGACCTGGGAGCTGGTGCCCCGCATCGATGTGCAGACCTGCCTGGTCATGGAGGGCGGCGACTCTGACGGGCTGTCACTCATGAGCGCGCTGCCCGACATCCGGGGGTGGGAGTATGGCGGGGAAGCGGTGCTGGAGGGGGGGCAGCCCACCCACGTGTGGCAGTACACGTCCAGGTGATTTAAGCAAAGCAGTACAGTGCCGGGTTGCCAGGGTGGGAGCCTAGGTGGCAGCTGGAGCGGGGATGGTTTCGGTGATGGTGACGCCGAGTAGCACGGAGTTGTGAACCACGCTGACGTTTGCGCCGCTCAGCAGCTCTCCTCCTGCCCCCACCCCGCCTCTGGACATTGCCCCGCATTATTCCCTGCTCCCACTACTTGTCTCACCTCGCTGGCCCCGCCCCCTCTCTGCCTGCAGGCACGCCGCCAAGACGGTTGTGTACCAGCTGCACGTGTCGGCCGACGCGTCGGCCACGCCGCTGCGGCTGCACATGCAGGGCAACGAGATGATGAGCGGGGCACACTTTGACGAGTGGGTGAGTGGGTGAGCTGGGGCGGTGGGGGCGGCAAGCAAGGTGGGGCGTTGCGGGGGCTAATGTGCAGACCAGGGGGGGAGAGCAGCAGTGGGGGCCGGCTGCCCCCTGAGGTGTTTGGGGAGCGGTGCTGGTGGCACCATGTGGGCAGCAGCTTGCCAGGTGTGTTCCAGCCTGCGGCCTGCGTGCGGACACAAGTTCATCAAGGTGAGCCATGCGAGCTGCCTCCAACCAGATCTACTCTCACATCACTCACCCTCACACAACTACCTCCACCCAGCTAGCTGCAAACCCCTTCTGTGTTTTTGTCATGCTGGCACCATGACAGGTTGTTGACTACACAGAGTATGCGCCCGGCCGCCCCGACCCCGCCGTCTTTGACAAGCCCGAGCTGTGCCGGGGCGTGAAGCCGCTGGCGGCGCCCGCCGGCAGGCGTACCGCCGGCCAGATGCGCATGGCGGCGGTGGTGCCGTCGGTGGGGTACCGCGGGGGGCACGAGGACGTGAGCGGGCACTGAGGGGGTGCATTGGGCATGGGGCATGGGTTGCTGGGTTGCTGGGCGCATGGGTGCAGGCGGTGGTGCCGGCAGTGGGGTGCTGTGGCGCGCACAAAGTGGGGGAGTTGACGGACCGTGGGCAGGGGGTGGGAAGTATAACGGTTTTGTTCTGGTGCGCACATGTGCGCGACGGTTGTGCAGGCGGGGGCTTGCACTGAAGGGGTGAGCGGCGCAGGGCAGGGCCGCCAGCTGTCCGGGCGGGTGGGGATGTGCTGGGTGCGCAGGGCAGGGCGTGCCCTGCGATGCAGCTTGCCCTGGTTTTGTGCCCCCTTCCTGATCTGCCACCACCGCGTTTCCATTGGCACCCACGCAATCGGGCCTCAGCTTGGCATGCTGGTGTGCCGTGGTCATGGGATCATCATCTCAAGGTGGTCAGGCTGTCTGGCGCGTTGCTGCGACTGCTGTGCCACCCCAAGCAGCCAGTTGGGCACAGTGGTGTCCACAACCTCAGGCCCAGCGCCTCTCCCCCTGTGCACATCTGGTTCATTAGACACACACCCTGACACACACACGCACGCTCGCCCGCATGCCTGCCTGCAGTACGACGCCTTCCTCTCTACCCACGGCGCCTCCCGCCAGCACACCTCCCTGGCCGACTACCTCGCCCGCGCCTCCCTCTTCATCGCCAACCAGGCGCTGGTTGACACACACAACATGCGCGGCGAGTCCACCTTCATACTGGACATGAACCGGTGAGGGCGAGGGTTGGCGGTGGGACCCATCCTCTAATGGGCAGCCAACCTGCATGGGCGGTTGGAAGGGCAGTAAGAGGGCGGTTCGGGGCGCGGCAGTGGGAGGGCACACCTGTGCCCCTGTTGCCCCTGTCCCTGACCCTGGCCTGCTGCGCCCCCCTTCCCTGTCCCCCCAGGTTTGGGGACTGGAGTGAGGAGGAGTTTGTGCAGATGATGCTGCCCAAGCGGGCGCGCCGCTTGGAGCAGCAGGCCGCCCAGCAGGCGGCCAGCGGCAGCGTGGAGGCCGCGGGAGCTGAGCAGGCGCAGCAGGCGGAGCACGGGGTGGGCAGGAAGTCGGGGAGGCACGAGCTCCCTTACGAGCCCCTGTCAAACCCCGACTCCGTGCCCGCATCCCTCAGCTGGCGGGGCACAGGGGCAGACGGGATTGGGCCCATGGACCAAGCCACCTGTGGCAGCTGCTGGGTGAGGCTTGCTGCACGTAGGCCATGGAGGGCTGCTCAGCGGTGGTCGCTGCGCCTGCGTGCGCGCCTGCCGCACCACGCTGCTGCCCTTGCTGCCTGCTGCTTGCCACCTTCCCTGGCCCTCCACCCCCGCCCAACCGCCTACCCCTTGTGCCCCTGCGTGTGCTGCCCCCCACCGCCCCCACACAGGCGTTCAGCGCTGCGGGCGCCATGGAGGCTGCCTGGCACCGCGCCACCGGCCAGCGCGTCTCCTTTTCTGAGCAGCAGATTGTGGACTGCTCCTGGGGCTTTGTCCCCGGAGACCCCGCCTCCAACCTGGGTGAGCGCCTGAGCGGGCCCTGGGATAAGGGGAGGGCGCTTGTTGCGCGTCAGCATGGGGAGGACGGGCGGCGCCCGGTGGTGACCCTGGCGCTGTGCCCAGGTGCTGCCTAGCGATACAGTAGTGCATGCAGGCCGTCAGCTTGCCGATGTGCACTGCAGTGCTGTCTATCTTCTGTGTGACGCTGAGCCTATGTGCACGCCCGCTTGCCGCCCGCACCCCCACACCCAATGTCCAGGTTGCGATGGCGGCAACCACTGGTGCGTCGTGGGTGTTGGGTATAAGGACGGCCAACATGCCAACCCCCCCAGCAGCCTTCAGCGGCCCAAAATACCGCGCTCAGGGCCGTTGGCTGCCTGGACCGATCCCCTGCAGCCGCCCCTGCACCCGCCCACAACACCGACCCTCCCCCTCACCCTGCTCCTCACGAACGTCTCCTGGAACGAACTGCCATATGCCTGCCACGCGCTGCAGGGCGGCCATCGGTCACATTGTTGACGCTGGCGGCATTGCACTCACCAAGGATTACCAGTACAAGGGGCAGGATGCATACTGCCAGGCCAACTCCACCCGGCGGGTCGGCATGTTCAAGGTGGGGCTGAGCTGGCGGGGGCCGAGCTGAGCTGGCGGCTTGAGTGTTGGGAGAAGAAGGCAGGGGCGGGGGCTTCGCTGTGCGCCTGTCCAGCTGGAGAATGCGTCCGCATACTGTAGAGGCAGGGGCGGGGTTGTGACCGGAGGAGAGAGGCAGAAGGTGTAGTGCCTGGCCGCTCATTGGCACTTTGCGTGCCTGCCTCACATCAAACCAGCATCCCACCCTGTGCCTCCCACCCCTCTCACCTGCACAACTGCCCACATGTGCTGCCTGCCTGCCCATCCCGTGCTGCCATGCCCGCAGGGCTACGCGCGCGTGCCACGTTACGACGACGCCGCCCACCGCGAGGCCGTCTACTCCCGCGGCCCCCTGGCCATTTCCTTGGACGCCTCCCAGCCCTCCTTCCGCTTCTACTCCAGCGGGGTGTACCGGGAGGAGCGGGTGGGTGGGTGGGTGCACAGTAGATAGGCGGGACCATGTGTCTCTGAGGGGGCGGTGCTGTGCTCTGCTGGCCAGCAGCGGGCGGATGCCCAAACATGTGGCTGCCACTTATACAACAGGCCAGTGAGCAGTCAGCTCCCATGCCTTGCCTGCGCACGCGCCCCTGCCACCAAGCAAGTGCACTGACTTTGCCGCCTGCTGCCCCATTCTGTGTGGAATGTTTTAGTGCGACTACCGCCCCGCCGGGCTGGACCACGACGTGCTGCTGGTGGGGTATGGCAGCGGCCCAGAGGGGGACTACTGGTGAGACCTGAGACAGCACACTGCCGCTGCCGCTGCCCCTGCTGGCGTTACTCCGGTGGCCCGGGCAGGCGGGCTGTGCGCTGACGACCGGACCTCATGCCAGCAGCCCATGCATGCCGCACTGCGACGCCCTTGCTTCGCTGGGCACACCCGTCACTGTGCGTGATGTGTGGTCTCCTGCCTGCCTGTTTGCCTGCCCACCTGCCTGCCGAAAGGTGGAGAGACCTGGGCCGCGGTCCGCCCCGCTGCTGTCCGCCCCTGCTGTCCATGCTGTGCCTTTTGCTCTCCCACTGCCCGCTCTGCGGGGAGGCGGAGATCCGTGCCGGTTTGCGCCCCTCTCTGTGCTCCCCCGATGCCCCTGCTGTCCATGCTGCGCTGCCCCCTGCTGTGCTGCCCCCGCAGGGAAGTGAAGAACTCGTGGAGCGAGCACTGGGGGGACGGCGGGTATGTGAGGATAGCGGTGGACAACCACGCCTGCGGGGTGACCACCGATACAGTGTATGCTGTGGTCGCCGACACGCTGTGATGCGGGAGGCCGTACATGGCACCGGCACCATACGCAAGACCGCGTCGTGTTGTCTGACGCAAGGGAAAGGCCCCTGGTGACTCCTCGACTTCCGGGGAGCACGCCTGGGGCACCCCCCGCCTGAAGACGGCGTGTGGGCGTGTACAGCCATTAGGGCACCCAGCCCCGGGCTCTGCAGCATGGCGCGCGCTGCCCCGTATTGTGGGCGTGCCTCCTATTCAGCTCCCCCTATTCAACTTTGACTGCTATCCTTGCTCTTCCTTTCCTGCTGGCGACACCGCTGTTCATGGCATACTAGACGTGCACCTCAGCCCCAGCACCTGCTCTGTCAATCCCCCCTTCCCCCCTCCCACCCCGCGCCCCGCCCCTCTGCTCAAAGCCTCCGTGTGCCTGTGCATGCACAAGGCCCCACTCCAGAGTGACTCGACCTCTCCCGCCGGCAGGCGGGCGCCTCTGCCCAGCCCATCCGACGTGCAGTATTGCCCCACTTTACACCTTCTCTTTCTTGCGTCACTGATGCTCTGCTCTCCCTTGCTCCTATGAGCTGCTGTCTGTAACCCCCTTGGCCCTGCACGCCAGCCACACATGCACACATACCGCGGTGAAGGCACAAGGGGCCCGCGTGCCAGGGCCCTCCAACCTTCTTCACCGCGACACCTGGAAGCCGGCTGACGGCGGTGCTCGCACACACTCAGGTGCCCCCTCAGCTCACCATTAGCTCCCACGGTCCGCACAGACCTTCGCCCAGGGGCCTGCATTGTGACTGAGACTGCCACGTTAGCTATTTGGTGCCTTCAGACAACCGGCGATTCATATCATCGAGCAGGGGCAAGCAGGAGTGGTCACCTGGCGGGCTGCCCTCCTGCCAGTGGCTGCCTGCCTGCTTGCTGCCTGGTCGCTGCTGTTGCATCGCACCCAACGTGTCCGGCCTCCAAACTGGTTTATTCAAATCCTGCTCCCTCCCTTCTTCCCGGGCTGCCCTGGCACAGGCAGACCCGCCAGCGGCGCTCCACGGAGTCTGATGTGGAGGGGCACGAGTGGCAAGGCCGCCGGCCGGTTGCCGCGGCAAGCACCAGCATGCTGGAGATGTGACGGTGAGTTTGAGTCGGTGGTTAACCATGCGGTAAGAAGCAAGGGCTCGAGGACATTTGCCTGATTGTCGGGCGTGGAGCGCCGGCAGGGCGCCGCCTGCGGACGCCAGCCTGGCGCCGCAGAGTGTCTCCCGTGCTCCCGTGTGGGCTGCCGGGCTCGTCTCCTCGGATTTCGGAACAGCTCAACTTTTGTGACCGGGCCACCTTGCGCTCAGTAGTTCGCGTCCGGGCCAACCTCCCGGCGCGCCTCGGTAAGTGCTGCTTCGCTCTGACTCGGAGGCCTTCGCAGAGCCCGATAACTCTCACATGACTTGATGAAACTCTGACATCGTGGGGTCAATTGAGCGGTTGACGCCGCCCGCCTCAATACCAGCCCACCGGCGGCGCACTGCTGGGCGGCAGGCGGCGAGTCTGGCAGAACCTCACGGTGCAGAGCGTCTCCCCTGGTCCCCCCCTGGTTCCCTAATTGGCAGGGCTGAGAATCCGTCACACAGAGCCTCCCAAGCATGTCGCTCCAGTTCTGCGGCCTGATGACCCTGGCGGTGCCGCTGTGGGTCGGCGCCGCCGCCCGCCTCGCCGCCCGCTTCCTGCTCAAGTGAGCCCGCCCCCACCTGTGCTGCCCTCCCTGCCTTGCCCTGACTGCCCCGAATCCTGCATAAGCCCACTCCGGCTCATCCCAACTGCCCACCAAGGAAAGTGCCGTATTGAGCTGTACTTGATAGCCACCGCCCCTGCTCACCGTCGCGGCGTGCTCCTCCACCCCCTCCACCCCTCTCTGCCCCTCTGCCCCTCTGCCCCACACAGCCCGGTGCGCTACTGCCGCCGTGTGGACCGCAGCGCCATGACCTTCCCTGATCCTGTGCCAGGCATGAAGCACATCACAGTGGAGGGCAGCGGCAGCGTCAAGTGAGCCCCGTCAGCTTTGGCTTGGGCTGTGCGGTTGAGGGGGCGCCCCGCATTAGCTGCAGCCGCTGACTGGGCTGCTAAAGGCCTTATAAGGTGGTCCAGGTGGCTGCCTGGCCCAGGTGCTCCACAGGGAGCTGGACAGGCAGATGGCCGCCACGCCCGCCTGCTGCCTGCCCGCTTGCCTGCCCGCTCGCCTGTACCTCGCCTCTGGTCCTGATGTGGCTCCTCATCCCCCTGTCCCCTCTATGGCAGGCTGCATGTCGCCACGCACGGGCTGGGCACTGGTAAGCCGCTCATGCTTTTCGTGCACGGCTTCCCCGAGACCTGGGCCAGCTGGGAGCACCAAATCAAGGTGGGGGGCTGCAGAGCAGGAGGGACGGGAGGCGTGTGCCGCTTGCTGTGCACCCTACGGCTTGCCGCCCGCCCACCCGGAGGGACCAGATGAGGGCACCCTGCTGGGCATTGCCCGCCGCTGCTGCGCTGGTGTTGTCACGTCACAAAGAATGAAAAGCTTCTCATTCAAAATAGCCACATTGTCCACAGTTCGTTCACACGCCATGTGCATCCGCTTCTTGCCAACCCTTCTTGCCAACCCGCGCTCTGCCCCGCGAGGCAGGAGTTTGCGGGGCAGTACGAGGTTGCGGCGCTGGACATGCGCGGGTTTGGCGACAGCGGTGTGCCACAGGTGGGTGATTGGGCGGGTGGCTGTCGGAGGGCGGCTGGCATGCATGCTCGGTGAAGCTGTCCGAGCTGAGCTGGAATAAAGAAAAAGGATTCGGGGCAGATGTGGCCCAGGCCCGGCCGCCTGCTTATCAAAACCCGCTGCTGGCGTCGGTGGCGTGAATGAAGCAATGCTGGCTGCCGGCGACCCTTCTGTGGCGTGCTGACCGGGCGCTTAAATGTGTGTCCTGCAGGGCTTGCGGCAGTACACCCTGGACAAGCTGTCTGCCGACCTGGTGGCCGTGGTGCAGGGCTGCGGGCACCGCAAGTGCATCCTGGCAAGTCAGGGCGGGGATGTGCGTGGGCGGCGGGCACCTGCGGGCACTGGCCTTGTTTGTGGGTGTGTTGAGCTGCCAGTTGTGTTGCAAACGTTTCCAGGCATGCCAGTGGCAGCTGGCCTGCATTTTGAGCCCCAACCAAGCAATCACAGCATGCTAAGGAGCGCCCACGTCGCCGCGGCCACTTGTCAGCAGCCAACCTGCTTGCTAGCTAGCTAGCCGTGCCCCGCTGCCGGCACTGGCTGGTAGGCTGCCGCCCACTGCCGTGCCACCTCTGCCGCAGGTGGCACACGACTGGGGCGGCGCTGTGGCGTGGTACACAGCGGTGCTGCACCCACAGGTGCGCTGCTGCCGCTGCCGCTGCCTGTCGTAGCATCGGTGCATCTTCGCGAAGTGCTGCCGCAGTTGCGAGTCGTGCTACCCAGCCCACCCCCTATGTATGCCCCCCTGCAGGTGGTGGACAAGCTGGTGGTGCTGTCCTGCCCCCACCCCGCCGCATTCAAGGACCCCCAGCGCTTCAGTGGCGAGCAGCTCGAAAGGTGGGCCGCCGAGGGTGCGCGCTTTGTTGCTAATGCTAGCTTTCGCCACTGCAGGCACCAGCCGGCAGGCAAGCAAAGCGGCACACCGGGCGCAGCTGCTGCCGGCCGTGATGCTGAGCAGCGAGCCGCTCTCACGTGGCTCGTGCTCTGATCATGGTCACGTCTACAGTTTGACATCTTCAGCTACAGCTTGACATCATTGCTGTCTGTCCACAGAGCCCGCTCGTCTCCCTGTCCCTCGTGCAATGACATTTTGCATAAGCCACGTGTCCTTCACCTCCCCTTGTACGCCCGATGTGCCTGTGATCTCCAGGTCAGCATACATGATGGCCTGGCAGTCGAGCTTGGCCGAGAAGTTCCTGCGCCATGACGGTGGGCGGCGGCGCGCCACCTGCTCCCGCTCCTTCTCCTGCTGCTGCCGCTGCTGCTGCTGCTAGATGTGTGCGCGCCGCTGTGTGCCGGCCCGACCTTGCTGCTGCGCATACCAATCGACACCGGCAATCAATTGGCAACGGCAGTGTGTGATCCACGGCCGCCAACGGAAGGGGCTCCCAGCAGTGCACGTCAGCACAATCGAGATGCCAAATTTTGCTGTTAATGTAACACGTGTGTCGCCTGCCTGCCCCCCTTCCCCTCAACCCCCACAGACTTCCGTGAGCTGGAGCGGCTGTACACGGGCAAGCCGGTTGGCGCCAAGCGTCCTGACGCCTTCACCCAGCAGGTGCCCCTGCCGCTGCTGCCGCCGCCGCTGCTGCTGCTGCTGCTGCTGCTCAGCATGCTGGTGCCAGCACTGCCTCTGACATCCCTGGTGCTCTGATTCACTGACAAAAGGATCAGCAGTCAGCAGTAACATTCAAGCATGACTGTTCTCATTCACCGAACCGTCAGCGTATGTGCTTGACACCCATGCCAGTGTCCCCCACGCCACCGCCCGCCCTGCCCGGTCGTCTGCCGCAGGACATCGAGCGCATCAAAGCCGCCTTCAGCAAGCCCGGCCGCCTGACTGCCGCCCTGAACTATTACCGCGCCTCCCTGCGCCAGCACACCAAGTGGGCGCGCGATTACCCAGACATGGACAAGTGAGGGCCTGCTGCCGCTGCTGCTGCTGCTGCTGCTGCTGCTCACCAGTGCGCATGCTGCGCTGCAGCTGCAGGCGTCACAGGCTGGCTGCCAAACCTGCTTCCGGTTCCGGCGAACAAGCTGCAGTCGCTCCACCCCCCTGCCCCCGCCATGGCCCGCACTTGCTGCCTGCCGGACTTGACCTGCTGCCTGCTGCCTGCCGCTGCGCCCTCCCTGCCGCTGCCTGCTCCCGTCGCAGGCTGTACTACACCCCCGTCACCGCCCCCACACTGGTGCTGTATGGCGACAGCGAGCACGTCTTCCTGCCGCATATGTTCAAGGTGCCGGCTGCCCTCCCACCAATACCCTGTGAAAGTGGTTCAAACGGTGGCGTATGTCGTGCCTGCCGGAGAGTTGGCCCGGCACAGTTTGTTTATCCGAAGCAATCGTCCTGCTGCTACTTCTGCATGCTGCCCATCTGCTGTGCAAGGCCACAAGGAAAGGAGCACAGCTAATCAATCGAACACTGGCCAGCACTGCAGGGAGATGAGGAGCTGGTTGATAACCTGACCTCCGTCTGCGTGCGCGACTGCTCCCACTGGGTGGAGCACGACAGGTGCGGGGCGGGGCAGGCCTTTCACACAGTATGTGGCTGGCAGGTGCCCCTGCCTTACTTCCCTGCATGCTTCGCTAGTTGCATGTCCTTGTGCTGTTTTGTTCGTATTGTTTTTTGCTCCATCTCGTGCGGGGTGCTTGCACTAGCGGGTGTGCCCGCCACTCTCTCGCCTGCCCACTCACCAGCCACACGCTGCCAGCCCCAGCCACTGCCGTGCCTCCTGTCGGCACTGCCTGGGGCATGTCATGCTGCACGTGCACGTCATCTGGTTGACCTTGATGCTGCAGGCCGGAGGAGGTGCACGCGCACATGCGCTCCTTCCTTGCAGGCGGAAAGGTGCGCTGGGGGGTGGGGGTGGAGATGCATGTACAGGACCGGCCGGCGAGGCGGGCAGCGTTGCAGATGGCACCGGACGTCGGGCCTCCACGCTGTGCCAGCCATCACGCTCTGCTCAGCTCCTGCCTCAGCCTCACCCAGTTTCACTCAGCTTCACCCAGGTTAGCTCAACTCAACCCAACTCTTGGCCCCCCTGCCCACACACTGCCCCGCCTCCAGGTGGCGGGCGAGGGCGGGCGCGCCGCCAGCGGGGGCGACGCCCCCAGCTTCCTGATCAAGGCCAGAGCCCAGGGCACCTCCGGGGCAGCCCACGCCGCTTCGGGCATGCCGCCGCGGCTGGTGCCCAAGCAGGAGTGAGGACCCGAAGGTGGTTCCTTGCATCATAAACAAGGAAGGAGGGGTCGAAGGCAACAAGGAGGGAGCGTCGCCGGTCCGTGCGTCCTCCAACCGCTGAAGCTCGGTGGCCATTGCAAGACGCTGTGCATGCTCTGCGGCCGCTGCATATGGTGTGTTAGGTGCCAAATGTATCGCAGTTGGCAAGGGCCTACACTCCATGTGAATTACATTGAGGGTAACGTGAGGTACCTCACCCGCGAGGTGGCAGCAGAAGGCGGCAGCAGTGGGCGGCGGCAGCAGCGGGCAATCCATGGCGGCTCATACCCCTGCTCATACCCCTGCTTTTGGGGGTGGAGGTTCCAGCAGCCTTCCTGGTGCCAGCAGTCAAATATCACTGATCACTCTCGATCCAATTGTGCACTCATGAAGCACTGAGCCACTAGCCGCCAGGCGGGCACAGCGCGGCAGGCTGGAGACAGGGCGGGCTGCCCATGGGGCTTCCAGCTCACCCTTACGTCGGATCGCCCCTCAATCTATATTGTTTTGCACGGGGTAATCGGTAGCAGAGGAGAGAGGGCCCGTGCAAAAATGCTGTCTACGCTGCAGTCGGGCTTTCGGCTGCAGGGGGACGACGACGGCTTCCCGTGGCTGCAGGCAGTACTGGCTTTCAACTCGGCGGTGTTCTGCCTGCACGCTTCGCTGGACGCCAGGCAACGCAGGGTGAGCGGCATTTGCTCGCCCTGCGTGCTTGACACTCATTCTGCATGTGGTTAGCAATAGATGCACCGCCTTGGGAAGCGCTGCGCATTACCGCCTGCACTGCCGCTGCCGCCCCGCCGTCGCTTGCGCAGGCGCTGCGCGTGGCGTCGCCGCCGCCTGCGGTGTCGCACCTGTACAGCCAAGCCGAGTTCGAGAAGAAGCGGCAGTACAATGTAGCCAAGCTTCAGTTTGCACGAGTGCACGGCCTGTGGGAGTTTGGGCTGAGCAGCGCCCTGCTGCTGGCTGGCTTCCTGCCCGCCACCTGGCGCCTGTCGGGCGCTGTGCTGGCGGCGGCCGGCCTTTCTGGCGAGCTGCTGCAGAGCGTGGTGTGGGCGCTGCTCCAGGTGGGTGCTGGGCTGACGATGAGAAGAGAGGCACAGTCACAAGCAGACTGTGCGCAGTTGGGAACAGTACGGGTGGGCGCACCAGCGGGCAGGATTCTGCCGCTGCACTTCCATTGAACTGTTCCTCAAGCTCCACACGTGCCGTGTGCCTGCACACCCATGCAGGCGGGCGTCTCGCTGCTGCTGGGCCTGCCCTGGTCTGCCTATTCGACATTCGTACTGGAGGCGCGGCATGGCTTCAACAAGACCACGCCCGCCACGTTTGTGGGGGATGCCCTCAAGTCGGTGGGTGCACCGCCTGCCTGCATGGTTGTTAGATGCTGCCCACTGCTGTGCACTGCCTGCCTGCGCGGTTGTTGGGTGCTGCGCCACGTCTCATGTTACCTTCACTTTGCTGCTGCCCTGCCTTGCCCTGTGCCCCTCCCTCTCCCACAGGTGCTGCTGGGCCTGGCTCTGCTGCCCCCCGTGGTGGCCGGCTTCACTTCCATCCTGCAGCACGCCGGCCCCTGGGTGGCCCTCTACCTGTGGGCCTTCCTGCTGGCCCTCTCCCTCTTCATGATCACTGTGTTCCCCACGGTCATCGCCCCGATGTTCAACAAGTTCACGCCCCTGCCAGAGGGGCCGCTGAGGTGGGCTGGGCAGCAGGGGCAGTAGGCCGAGGGCGTGGGGGGCTGTCGAGCGAGGAGCCGCGTACAGCAGCGTCCGCCCCTTGATAGGCGCTGGCGCTGCAGGCAGCTGGGGCAGCCAAAGCTGGCTCTGGCTGCTCCGCCCTCTCCCGCTCATGAAATCAACGGCACTCCTCCCACCCTTGTATGGCTTTCTCTGCACAGCTTCAAGGGGCGTGGGCAGCGCCCCCCTCTCCCTCTCGTTGCGCCCTTACGAGCATCCAACATCACATACCCCCCCTGCCCTGCTCCTTTGGTTTGGTTGCAGGGTGTCTATTGAGGCGCTGGCCGCCTCCCTCTCCTTCCCCCTCAAGAAGCTGTTTGTCGTTGACGGCAGCCGCCGCTCCGCACACTCAAACGCGTATCAGGTGCGTATGTTTGCGTGGGTAGGGGGCAGGCTCCAGGTCAGGGCGATAAATAATACCAGAGAAGTTAGTTGGGCAAGCATTCTGGTGGGGGGACCTGAGCAGGGAGGCCGGCAGCAGGGCTGGCACTGCCAACCTGGCGCGCTATGCTTTGTCCACAGCATGCGGGGGCTGTCGAGTATGACGCCACTCTTTCGCCTTGCGTCCCATGCCTTCCCAGTAAGTTGCCTTGCGTCTCGCCCTTCCAAGTCGCCCTCACTGTCTTGCCGCCCTGGCGCAGTACGGTTTTGGCGCCAACAAACGGGTGGTGCTGTACGACACCCTGCTGGAGCAGTGCTCGGAGGAGCAGGTGAGCTCGAAGTGGCTCCCTTGATGCCGCCGTTGTGGTCGGCGGGGGCAAGGAAGGTGAGCTCCGTGTAGCCTGGCGGTGGCACAGAGCCGGGGCTATAGTTTGCTGCGCAGGCTGCTGAGCCCCTCCCCACCCCGCCCCGCCCACCCCTGCCGGCAGGTGGTGGCTGTTCTGGCGCACGAGCTGGGCCACTGGTGAGGCGCCCTTGGCTGCTGGCATGCTGTTGAGCTGGCATGCTGGCATGCATGCTGTGTTGCAGGGGGTGGATGATGCGCGTGCCGGCCCGCCTGCTTGCCCTTAGGGCCAGCACGATGTGCTCACCAGGTGGCAAAGCGGGGTGAGCATGGGGAGCCAGCTGGGATGTGCACGGCGGCTCCCAGGTGCCACACTGCACCTTCATTCGCTCCCACCGCCCTTGCCGCCCCAACCCGCCCTCACCCGCCGCTCTTCACCGCCCCTGCGGCTCACCGCCCCTGCCCCCATCTGCTGCTCACCTGCCTGTCCACACCTGCCCACCTGCACCCGCCCCACCGCGCCCCCCGCAGGAAGCTGGGCCACATGCTCAAGCTGCTGGGCTCACAGCAGGTGGTGCTGCTGGCGCAGCTGGGCCTCTTCACGCTCGTGCGCACCACCCCAGGCCTGTTTGCCAGCTTCGGGTTTGCTCCCAATGAGCGCCCCGCCCTGGGAGCCTTCCTGCTGTTCAACTACCTGCTCGGGCCGGTAGATGAGGTGAGGCGAGGGGGGAGGGAGGGCTGAGGTGGGGGGTGCCGAGGCGGGGGTGGGGGTGAGCGGGACAGGGAGGCGAGGGCGGGGGTGCGTAATGGAAGTTTAGCAGAGTGGCACGGGCAGGCAGCGGAACTGGTCACGCCTAGCCATCCGTACTCTCCCCGCCCGCCGGCCTCGCCTGTCCCCTCCTTTAAACCACCTCGACGCTTCCCTCACAACCCCCGTACACTTCACCTCTGCGCCCTCATCTCACCTCCACCTGCCTCCCCGCCTCCCCGCCCGCCCGCCCTCCGCCCACCCCCAACAGGTACTGGGCTGGCTGAGCAACGTGGTGAGCCGGCGCTTTGAGTTCCAGGCCGACGGATTTGCTGTGGAGCTGGGCAGGGGGGCGGCGCTGTCGGGCGCGCTGTGCGCGCTGGACAAGGAAAACAAGGTGGGTTCTCTTGTAACGTAAACCTGTGAACTGGTGTATTGCTTGCAGAGAGACGGGGAGGACATGGGTGTGTTGGGGTGCAGAGGGATGGGGCATCCTTGCCGGTTTGCGTGGGTGCATGCCGGCTTCCGGGCGCACTCGGTTCTGCCGGTACACTGGCCCAGCTGACGCCGCCCCATACACCCCTGTGCCCTGCCCCGCCGCTCTGCCCGTGTAGGGCTCGGTGAACGTGGACTGGCTGTACAGCAGCTACCACCACAGCCACCCGCCGCTGCTGGAGCGGTTGGAGGCGATTGGCGTCGGCACGAAGAAGGGGCAGTGAGGGGGCGGCATGTATTGGCAGCTGCCCAGCGGCTGCGCCCATGCGTGCTCTGCTGCGCGTGCGTCTCCTGATCCACCGGCGCATCAGCGTGTTATACAGAAGAAGACTGAGCAGCGCATGTGGTGCTGCTGAGGCGGCCATGGCAGCTGGCTGCATGTCCCTGCAAGATTCTGCATCGAGCTAGGAGGAGGCCCAGGTGTGGCGCCGTCCGGGTGCCCAGCAGGGGCGCAGCAGGGCCCACTATGAGCTCTGGCGTTGTGCTTTTGGTCTTCCGGCAAGCCCCGTACCCCGAGTGTGATAGTGGCGCTCATGTTGCGAGGAATGCTGAAGCGTTGGGCCGGCGATGGCCCCTGCCGCAGGTATACCACCCACCGGGTGTGCCAAGCCGGAGCGCGATCCTGGCCCTAGTTTTGCAGGCCCTGTGAGGCTCCCGCCATATAACGAAACGCTTGTTCCCGCTCTCCCGCCCACCACGTTTTGCTTATTATGCCCTCCTCCAGGACCGCCAACGAGGCTGCGGCAAAGATGGACATAGCAGGGCTTCAACTGGTTGCAATCTTGTGGATGATCGTGGTGGTGCTTAAGACGGCCGTGCAGGAGCGCCTCCCAGGTGCTTGGGGCTTTTGAGCGACGGGCGGCGGCAAGCGGTGTGTACCGCCACTATCCCCATGATGCGGGACTGCACCAGCAGATGTGTATTGACGCACTGCAGGGCATCCATGGATCCACAGCCCCTAGTTGCAACGAGCTGGCTGCCTTGCATGCGTGCCCATGTGCAGGCCTCGCGCTGCGGCTGGGCCTCCACTCTGTGTTTGCCCAGGGCTTGGTGTGGCTGGCGGCACGGCGGCGCAGCACCTACACCGAGTACAGAGGGGCACTCGTGACTGTCTTCACATTCCACTGCATCCTCGTCTCCCTGGACGGAGGTGAACCGTGCATGGGCGCTGCACTGCCTCGCCTGGGGCCTCGTCAGAAGCCTGGGGCCCCAGGCGCTGTTGACGTGCGGTGGTGCGGGGGTGCGGTACCGGCAGCTGCCTGCCGCGCGACCCGGCCCACTTGGCGCCCGCCCCACCCCCATGCAACCCGCATGCTGCAGCACTCAATGGCGGAACCAACATCCTGCGCAGCCACTCTGGCGTGCCCTTGATGCTGCTGGCGCTGCTGTGCATCTACAACACAGGCAAGCGCAGGGGAGCGTGCCGGTTGGCCAGCGTGCCACCCACCGCTTGCACTGCTGGCGCATGCACTGCATGCACACAGCACAGGCATGGCAGCCTGTGCTGGCTTCTTCCATGCCTGTGGCACCAGCCCTACCTGCCGCCATGTCCACAGCAACACCACTCAGTGGGGCCCCATGCCGGCGGGGCACGAGTACGGCCCTGGGGCTACCCTTGGCTTTGCATGAGGGCAGCGCCTGGTGCCTCCTGGCCTCCCCTGCATCCCCTGCGCAGGCCTCTGGACGGCGCTCTACTCGCTGTTCACGCGCCCCCTAGCCAGCTCCCACGCCGCCCGGCTGCCGCTGCTGACGCTTGTGCCGGTGAGGGGGGCGGGTCCCGGCAGGCGGCATGCCATGCCTCCTGGGAGGCAGGATCTTTGCTGCCGCTGGCAAGTTTTGTTGCGGCAAACAGACGTAGGCGCAGCAAGCATGCAAGCAAGCGAGGCAGCATCCCGGCCCCCAGCCGTGGCGCTTGCTCTTACCGATGGGCGCACATGTGCTCCGTGTGCTGCGTGCCCCTCATACCCTCCGTCTGTGCATGGGCCGCACGTGCACCTCACGTTCCTTAACGCCACCCGCCTCGCCGCTGCCCGCCCTCCCCATGCGCCATGCAGCTGCTGGCCACCCGCCGCGTGTGCCACCGGCTCCTGGAGGCGCCGGGGTCAGAGGCGCCGCTTGCAGCGCTCTACCGCTGGCTCAATCTTGCGCAGTGAGTAGCTGCTGGCGCAGTGACCGGCTGCCTTTGTTCTCCGGCTGCGAACTGTCACCCGCCTGCACAGTGAGCAGCAGCAGCCACTGCAGCGCGCGCGCGTGTGCCTGCTTCCGCTGCGCGCGCTGCTGCCGGTGCCATCCTGGGGTGCCGGCCACCTGCCCGAAGCAGCACGCCACGTGGGGCCCTCTGCGGTACCCCCTGCCCCGCCCACCGTCCGTTGCTAGCTGGCCGCCAACTCGAACCCAGCGCCTGTCTTGGCCCCACCGCCCAACCCACTGCCGCCTGCTGTGCAGCGGGGCGTTGGTGCCCATGGGCACGCTGCAGATGTGGCACACCACCGACCCGCTGGAGTCGTGCATGGTTGTCAGCGTGTGGTCGCAGCTGACGCTGCAGGGCCTGCTGCCGCTAGCCTTGCTGTGGGTGTGGGAGCAGCAGTTGCATGGGGCAGTGGAGGGGCGGGGGCCAGCAGCCAGCCATGCGCAGCTGAAGCTGTACCTCGCAAGTTGCGTGCTGTGGTTTGGGGCCATGTGCCTAACCACGGTGCTCTGATGCTGCACGCGCCCCAGATCCTTTGTGGCGGTGCCATAATAACTCTACTCATCACTTGTAACCTGGTATGGATGTATCAGGACTGCTGCACACTCGGTCATTGTCAAGCATTGTTTGTCATGTTGTGTGTATAGCATTGTTTGTCATGTTATGTACACACGTGTCAAAGGGAAAAAACCCTTAGCACCGGCTGCTTCTGTAATATGCGGCCCGTGAGCACTCGGCGCCAATAGCAATGGTGGTGGAGTTATGTGGGGCGCTTCCGCCACAACCTCTGCTGCAAACCGCATGTCAGTTACAACAGGCAGGCAGGAGCCCACTGGCAAGCCAAGGCCAGTGCAGCTGCAGGTCAGGGGACGCACGCAGTAACACACACAAGCGGCAGCAGAAGTTGCGGCCGCCAGAACGAAATCCAACCAGAGGCAGGTCACGCCATCTTGGGTGGCGGCGGCGGCGGCTGCCGGCGCGGCTTGGCTGCAGCAGAGGCCGCGGCTGCGGTGGGCGAGGGCGCCACGGGCACGGCGGCCGAAGTCCCGGAGCCAGGCCGGCTGCTGCCATCCGCAGCGCCGTTCTCTGTTGCCGCTGCACCCACGCTGCTCTCGCTGCCTTCGCTGCTGCCACGCCCCATGCCAATGGCTCCCATCACCTTGGCAGCCCCCGTCTTGAGCGCCGCTGTGCCCAGCTGCAACGCCGTGCCCGCCGCGTCGCCCATGCCGTGCAGCAGCGTGACGGGCGTAAAGGCGCCGTACAGCGACCCTGGCTGCACGTTCTTGGGCATCTTCTCTGGAGGGATGAGTGGGTATGCGCCCGCCAGCAGCAGCGCACGCAGCGAGACGAGGGCGGTTGAGTCAGCACGCGGGGAGGTGGCTGCCCGGATCTCCTGCACCTTCTTCACCTCCTCCTGCGCCTCATACAGCTCCTTGGCAGCTTGCTGCGCCGTGTTGCGCCTGCGGGGGGAAGCGGTGGGAACAGAGGCAACCGGAGTGCATGTTAGGTAGTGAGAGCTGTGTGCGCTTGTTCATTGTCAGCAACAGCTCAGACCTGCGAAGGCGGGCCGCTTGCTGACCCACCTGCCGCCGCAACCATCCAGCTTCTGCCCTGTCCCCTCCGGAGTGCTCCCGCGTCCTGCTTCCTGCCCTGCCAATGCACTGCACTTAGCCCAACCTTCCCAGCAGCCCCAAGCCAGCTGTCATGCCCACGCTTGCCCAGCCAAGCCGCCCACACCCACGTCCTCTGCGCACCTCTTGACCAGGGTGGGGTCCTCCGCCAGCAGGGCGTCAATCTCATACGGCTTCAGCCCCATCAGGTAGTTGTACAGCTGGTCCAGCAGGCGGTCACGCGAGCGGATGACCTGGCGCCAGGCAGGCAGGTGGGGCACGTGAGCGGGCAGGTAACGCTGCACGCCAAGGCTGCTTCACAGGCTGCTTGCTGTCCCCAGGCGCTGCCACTTTGCCATCGCATGCATGCTGTGCAGCGCTCCTTGTTCAGCCTCTCATTGCATCCCTTCTCAGCTGCCCACCCACCCCAGCTGCCCCCCAGCTGGCAGCCCGCAGCCAACACACCTGCTGCCCACCCCGAGGCCGCGAGCCGCCTGCCCTCCCTCACCTGGCAGAGGATGATGGCCTTGGGCACGGTCTTGGCCATGCGGTTGAAGATGTGGCGTGCGTACAGGCCTGTGAAGGTGCCCAGGCGCTCATAGTACACCTCCAGGTCCTCAATGCTGCCCACCTGCATGACAGGACAGTGCCAGGCGCAGGCAGAAGGTGAGAAGGTGAGCAGCAACCGGGGTAGGGTGGGGGGACTGGGCCACGGTGAGAACTCTAAGCAGCCCTCATGATCCACAATGCCGCCCACCTATGCCAGGGCACAACCCAGGGGAGCAGGGTGCGGGAGACGGCCACAAACAAAGGAGTAGGGCAGAGGTGACGTTCGTATAGGTGCCAGCAGCAGATGAGGATGCACAAGGGCACCAGAAGCAGGGCGGAAGGGGGCTGCGCCGGCTTGTTAAATCGGCGCAGACCAAGCATGCTACGGCTGGGAAGGCGCGTGGAATGCACCGTACTCAGCATGCACAGTAAGCCAAGAGCGCCCCTCTGTCCCCCCCCCGCACCCACCTCGGTCATGCTGCCCAGCTTGCTGCCGCCAAAGCCGCCAAACCGATCCGACATCTTCTCCATTGCACGCCCAAAGATGCCCTGCACGACACCAAACACAGCACAGAATGGCACATGAGGTTGTGAGCAAGGCGGGGGTGCGCGGACAAACAGCAGACAAATGTCCCTCCATTGCATGTCAACATTGCCCTGCAAAGTGAACACAGCGCAGGTGGTGCCCATGATGCAAGGGCAGGTGAGTGGTGTGCAACCAAGCAGCAGTGGGCGAGTTGCAGGCAGCCAGGCAGCGGCTGCAAGGTTCCAGCCCTTGCTGATGAAAGGGCAGGCAGCAGGCACCACCTCTGCCCAGACCACGTCCCGAGGCCATCGCCCAGCCAGCCGCTTACCTTCTTCTCCTTCTCGGCTTGTGTTGGCGGCGGTGGCGGCGGCGCCTCAGCGCCGCCAGTGGTCGACCGCCGCGCTGGGGCACCCTGCTGGGACTGCTGCTGCTGCAGCTGCTGGGAGGTGGCGGAGAGGGGAGGTGCCTTGCCGACCCCGCCGCGAGAGTCGGTGGCGTTGCGCAGCCGCGCCAGCCACTCAAACTTGTCGGCCGCGTCCGCCGCCCGCAGGATGATCTGGTGGTGGTTCTTCGCCACAGACATGGCGGGGTTCTGCTGGGGAGCAAGTTGCGAGGAGAAAGCGCGTGTAAGAAGGCGGGACAGAGGTGATGCCTCAGGCAGGCAGGTGTAGGTGGGAGGCTTGGCTGAAACAGCGGCACAGCTCAGGCCAGCAGCAGGGCCTGCGCACATGCTGCGAGTGCCCTGCTCATGGCCTTACAGGCCCCCAAGTGAGCTCGCTGGTATGCCCATCCCTCTGGCTGCCGTGCATGTGCTCCCCCTGCCATCCAGCCCTGCCTGGCCCCTGCCCAGAAGCAACCCACCTTGTGCGAGATGCGGATGAGCAGCGACACGGTGCCGCCCGCCCTGTTGTCCAGCTTCTGCGTGCTGCGCTTCTGGCTGGGCTGGCTGGCAGCGTCAAAGTCCTCCACAATGCACTCCCGCAGGTTGATGGTCACCTGCGAGTGGCATAGGCAGGCAGGCAGGCAGGAAAGCAGACACGGCAAGGGTGGCGGATGAGAAGGCGGCCTGCGTGCACCCAGAGTGCACGGCTGCGCTGCAGGTGGCTGACTTCAACAGGCGGCCCATGCGTCAGATGCGCCCAGCATGGCAGTACTGCTGCGGGTACAGGCCCAGCAGCGCTGCCACCACGCAGATCTCGATCCAGCGGCAGGCAGCGTGCGGCGCAGCAGCAGGCGCAGGCGCAGCGGTGGGCAGCGGGCATGCGGGTCGGACAGATAGCAACTACCTTGGGAGAGATGCCTGGCGTGGACATCTGCTCGGGGCTCTTGAAGTAGTAGAGGAAGCCCGACTCCATGGCAAGCACAAACCAGCGGCGCTGCCACTTCCAGCTGTCCACTGGCAGCGCGTTCAGGTTGCTGCTGTCGCCGCTGCGCTTCTCCAGCCAGCCCGCCTTGAGGTCGTCGCGCAGGTGGGGTTGCTTGCCCTGCAGGGCAGGCATGAGGCGGGTGGCATGGGTGTGAGTGCAGCAGGCAGGGCTGAAGTTGCACGTCTCCAAGCAGGCAACGTGCGCCCCATGGACATCAGCTGATGCCTCAGCACGCCGGCGCACCAGTCCCCTTTCTGTCCCACATCAATTTGCTACTCATCAGCTCCACTTCCCCTGCTCGTCAGACATCTGAGCCCCCCTGACCACGCCCCACCTGCGGCGACGTCTCGCGGCTGATGGCGGAGCGAGCTGATGCAGGCGGCTCGCTCTCATCGTCCGACTCCACATCATCACCGCCAGCGGGCTGTGGCATGCCTGCAGAGCCGTGCGCAAGGGGGCCAGGAAGTGCAAACAACTTACACAAGAGCCAGGCTACAGCATGGACGGCCTCCGCCCCCAGTGCGCCTTAACACCCCGTGGGCTTAACACGAGCACCCGGGTCCGTCCTCCAGCTGCGCTTGCGACGAATGCCATCTGCCGCCCCAGCACACCCAAGTGTAAGCCCACATACAAGCTTGGCATGGTCACAAACATGCCTTCCACTTTGGAAAGCAGCAGCCATGAAGAAAGCACCCACAAATGCACTCTAAAAGGCCATGATCTGTACCAAACCCTTACCCTCACCCAACGCTCGATCGCCCACTGCTCACCCCGCGCCAGCTGTGCCATGCGGTCCTCCTCGCCCACCGCGCCGTCCAGCGCGCCGTCCTCGCTCATCAGCCCGCTCTGGTACTCCTTCTCCAGCTCCCGGAAGAAGGAGGGGGTCACGTAGTCGCACTCCATCTGCACCATCGTCTCCGCCACTGCATGGGTCAAAATGCAAGAGGGAACAGCACAACGGTGGGCAAGCGGGCAAAGGGCGAGGCAGCAAGCACGGCACGCAGGCATGCAGGGAGAAACATGGTGAGCACAGGTGCCAGCTCTGCTGTGCATAGAAGGTTTCACAAGTTGCCCTGCTTGCGCAACCCCGTAACTGCCCGCAGCACCCACGTGCTCCTCAGCCACCCCACTCCCCGCCGGCGGGCCCTCTGACGCCACACCCGCCCGCTCACCCTTGTGCGCCTCGTCCTTCCACTCATCCAGCGCCCTGCAGGCGGCCTGGATCACCGCATTCTCAAACCCCTTGAGCCGCAGGAACTCCATCCCCTTGCCGCCGTCGGAGCCACTGCCCACGCTGATGCCCGCCTCGGTGAGCACGGAGCGGCGGGCAGACTCCCGCACAGTCTCCATGAGCACCAGGTGGATCTCGTCCACAAAGCGGTGCACGTGCGGGCTGGTCAGCAGCATCGCCTCCTGCACCAGCCGCTTGATGCCCCGCTCGGGAGACACAAGGTGCGGCTGGAAGCCGTCGGCCTGGCGGCAGATCTGCAGCGGTGGGGGCACAGGAAAGCACATAAATCTCAGCAGCACACAAAGCACGCGCACATAGCAGTGTTCAACAAGGCAGCTGACCTGCCTGCCCCACTCCACCCAACAGCCCTTGACAGCACCCTCCTCCACCTGCTGCCACCAGGCTCAGCCCGAGGCAGGCTCGCACCTCGCGCACGTACGCCTTGGTGAAGCGCTTCTCAATGGGGATCTTGTGCAGAGAGTCGGGCAGCGTGCCCTCCACCACGGCACGGATCTTAAAGGCAGTGGTGGCCTCCTGCAGGCAGGCAGACAGCCGGGCAGGGCAGCTTCAGGGAGGCCAGAGGCTAGCAGGCAGCGGGCACTCTTGCAGCACCCAACTGGTGCAAACAGCTTGGCTTCTGGCTGCAGCGCTTTTTGCAGAACCCCGTGAACTGCACTTTCAGAGTAGACCCCAAGCACCCACGTGCCTGCAGCATGATCGAGTAGGCGCGCTCAAAGCCGCGGCAGTGCCGGAAAATGTCCTGCGCCCCCTTCTTGGCCTCGCCCAGCGCCGCCAGCTCCTTCTCCACTGCAATGCGCCGGTCCGTCAACCGGTGCACCACCTGCACATACGAGTGCGAAGACGGTGCATGAGAAGGGGAAGGGAGGCTGGCAGCACACGGAGGGGCCTTGCCCAGTGCCGCGGCCACCCGCCAGCGGCGCAGCGCCGGCCCGGTTTCCCCTGGGCCCTCCTCTCTTCGGCTGCCCTGCCCGCCGGCAAGCCCGCTTCACGAGCCGTTGATCCGCCTTCAGAGCTCGGCGCGCAGCTCGCAGACGCGCCCCGGTCTCCTCACACGGTGGTTGGACCCTCACTGGCAGCAGTCCCCACTTATCGCGGCGCACCTCTTGGAGGTGCTTGGCCTCTATGGCTATCGTTTCGTCCATGGCGCCTGGCGCCAGGCCCGCAAGAGGCCCCCAAAATCGACGATCGAAGGGCTTGAGGGTGAGGTGAGAGTCCTGGCGCGGTCAGAATCCTCCCAGCTCCAGCCGACAGTGCACACGAGAGTGGTAGCGAGACCAGGGGCGTCTGGAGGAAGGAGAAATGCCAGCAGGGCGGACACCTCATGCTTGACTCTCATGTACAGGCACTCCTGGCCCACGCCCTTCGTTTGCTGCTCCCGTCATCGATCATGGGACTGGCCGGCTTCTTTGGGCTGCTGCTGCTGGGGTGCGGCCCCCTGGCAGCAGTCTTCTTGGCCTGCATCGCGCGCAAGTCCTTCCTGGTGCTGCTGACGCTGGGCAGGTGGGCGGTGTCAATGTGCCGGAAGCCATTGGGCACTCGCACGGGCGCTGGGGCTGCGGGCAGCAGGTAGCGGCGCCGGCGGGAGCCCAACCATACCTGTCGCTCGCCCTCGCTCCCTTTTCCCCTGCAGCGCTTTCTACTGGCTGGTCACGCTCTTCATAGTATCATCCCTATTCCGAGGTGAGCACCTGCCTGCGCTCCTTCTGCTGCCGTATCGCAGTTCTGTTGCCCCAAGTATTGGTGTGCCTGCCGCCAACCTCGTTCACGCCTTCCACCCTCACCCTTGCAGCGTGGGCACCGCTCACTCCCTCGCCAGGGCCCTATGCCGGCCTGATCATTGTGGCAGTGCTCATCCAGGAGCTGGCACGGGTGGGCATTTGGCGTTTCCACAGGCAAGGCAGCTGGGCGGAAGTGCAGGGGTTCTGATGAGGCAGGCGGGGTTACACCGGTGGCGCCGACGCTACGCTGCACACGTTCTATCCCACCCGCAACTGCAGCTTGCATTTCCAGCGCGTCTGGCACTACTTCATTGTCCTGACAGCATACTTCGCCGCCGCATGCTGGCCCCCTCCCTGCGTGCAGACTGAGCATGCGGGTGCTGGACCGCATGGCGCGGGAGCAGCACGACGCGCCGCTCACCACCGCCGACCGCTTCTCCCTCGCCCTCTCCTACGGCTTCAGCCACGGGGCCGCACACACCGCCTTCTTCTTCTTGGCTTGGCTGCCGCTGTCGCTAGACAGCGGCACCATCTACAACCCACGCTGCCCGCGGCTGTCGTACTTCACGGTGGGTGCGCTGTGCACGCTGGGCTTGGCCGCCCTGCTCACAGGCGCTATGGTGCTGTGGTTTGATGGGCTGGAGCGGCGCCAGATGAAGCTCGCGCTGGTAGCACCCGCAGCACACACCCTGGCAGCGCTGCTCACGCTCGTCAACTTTGCCGACGGCGGGTGCCTGGTGTCAGTGCCGCTGGTGCTGGCATGCGGCGGGGCGGTGGCAGGCGCGGCGGGGCGGGTGTGGTGGCAGCGCACTACGTCTGTGCCGCGGCTGCGGCGCCCGGGCAGCAGCACCGGGCAGGCAGGTGATGGAGATCATGACGGCAGCAGCAGGGCGAGCGGCGAGCGGGCAGGCATCAGTGAAGGCGGCATGACTTCTGCCGCTGCGCTGGCCAGCAGGGTGCGATAGTGCGTGTCCTGTCAGATTCTTCCAGCTCCCTTTCACTGCTTTGCGCTGAAGTCGCTCCAGTCTGCCTGTCTAGAACGTGTTATAATGCTCGGCTTACAGCAAGTGCATTGTTGGGCGGGGGCTGGCAGAAAAAGAGGTACAGAATAAGACACAGCGAAAAAGGCAGGGGCTGCGCAGGCGCCCAGAGCGGCACATACATTAGTGCTTCGCAGCTGGGGCAGGCAGGCACAGGGCGTGCGTGGTTGGACACAAAACGGGCAAGGGGGGCGGGGGCAGGCAACCGAGGGAAAAGCGCCATGTGCTGCTGTGTATTTGGTGCTGCTGTTGTGGGGCCCGGATGCTACAGCTGGTTCGTTGTGGGTGCTGGTTGGTGTGCTGTGTTGTGGTACAGACGTTTGCCACCCTCACAGACCCCGGGCCTTCAGGCGCCGGGTGGGCGGCTGCAGCGACTCCTGCCGCCAGCCTGGGAATGCGCGGTTATTGTGGGCGGCAGACGGGGGGTACCCGAGTGCGAGCAGGCGAAGGCTACATTTGGCCAAGCAGGCCGTGCCGAGCCTCTCACTGCGGCGCTGTGCTGCTGGTGCTGGTGGAGCTGCCGGCCGCTGCGGCTGCCCCACCATTTGTGGCCGCGCCGCTTCTGGGTGTGTCGGGCCTGCCAGGGGCCTCAAAGAAGAACTGCAACAGGAAGCCAACCGCACGCTTCACTGGTGCAGCACACGTGCCAGTGACACGCCACACTGGCATATTTTTTTTGTTTTTTCTTTTTTAAACTTCACCATCCACACCCCGAACCCAGCATCCAGCATTCAGCACCCCGCACTCGCACCTTCTTCCATGAGAACTTGCCATCCGGCCCGCGTGCCTTGTTGTGAGCCACCTCAAAGATGCCCACCTCGCTCGGGGTGGAGCAGATCTGCGCGCAGACAAGAAGGTGGGACAAAGCAGAGATGGTGGGATCAGGGCAGCACTTTGGATGCGGCGGCGCAGCTTTGTTTGGGTGCGGCGGCGCAGCTTTGGCGCCAGCGCAGCCGGCCGAGGTTGTTGAAAAGTAAGCCTTGGGACTCCATCAATATGACACACTGATGAGTAAAAGCAACATCAGACTGCCATACGTGCCGACGTGCACGCTGCGAGGTTCCGAGATACATGGCGGCGGCATGTGCAAGTGCGGGAGCGGACGGGCGGGACGCACGGCGGTGGCGGCGGCGGAAACACGTGAAAGCGGCAGTCCCACCTGGGGGATGGAACTGATCTCACCCACCTCTGGGAAACTGTTCTGGCGCTCAAGGCCGCCCTTCTGGGTCTGGATGGGCTTCATACCGCCGGCAGCACCCGTGGGCAGGCCCACCCACCCTTTCAGCTTGTCAAGCGCGCTCCCACTGCCGCCGGCAGGGTCTGCGCTGGACATCGCTTCAGCTGGCCGTTCGAGGCGCCAAAGCGCGGGTGTTTGGCAATGGTCGCGCAGGGGTTTTCGGGTGCAGTTGGAGTTGCGCACTGACGTCGTTTGTGGGTAACTCAAAAGTCTCGACAGCACGATGAGCGACAAGGCAGGCGCCGCGAAGGCGCTAAGGGTGCTCATGCCGCCGCCGCCACTGGCCGCCAGGCAGGCACCTGCAAATTGGTTTAGTGCAGCATAGTGTTTCACTGCGCCCTGGTCTGCCCATATCTTGCCCAACCAGGAACCTCCGTTGTTACAATCGAGAACAACACAGAAGGCTGACCAAGGCAGATGGGCACAAGTAGATGGGGGTGTACGGCGGCTCCAGGACGTCTTCCACGCCCTGAGACGCATGCTCATGATTCATTCAGGCGGTACTAGGACTGCTGGTGTGCATGGCTCATGTATATGAAAGGCCCCAAAATGAGCTGCTTCAGCTCTCCGCCCCGGCTGCCGGCGCCGCCGGCGCTGCCGTGGGCCCAAGCAAGGCAGGAAGTTGGACACCTGTACTGCTCAACAGAGCACCGCTTGCCACTGCTCGGCAGCGTGCCAGTCGCGTCACCTTTCTCTGCTGCCCAGCCCGGTAGGCAGGCTGACGGGCACAGGCTTGGGTGCGGCGCTCACGCGCGGCTCCGCCAGCAGCTGCTTCACCTTCTCGGGGCTGGTGGTTGGGGCTTTGCAGGTGAAGTTCTGTGAGAAGCAAGCCGGGTGGGGGTGGAGAGGGCAGTAGGGAGGGAGGGCGCAGGTGAGGCAGCCAGGAGAAGCCGAAACGCACGTTGCGCAGCCCTGTGCAGCCTTTGGTGCAGCACCCACCTGGCAGATGAAGGCGGTGGCCGGCTCCCCCGCCTCAAACCCGGTGGCCTCCACCACGCACACCGCCTCTGGGTTGCGCCCCTTCCAGTACTCCATCAGCGGTGCGTCCGAGGGGTCCAAATGGATGACCACCTTGTCTGCACGGGGTAGCAGGGGCAGGGCGTGGGGGGGATGAAAGGGCGCAGGTTGGGCAGGGAAGCATCGCGGATAGGCAGCGGCAGCACTGCTACGCAACAGCACGGAGGCTGGGGAGCAGGCAAACGCACAGCAAATGCAGAGGCAGCAGCACCGCCCGTGGGAGCCCGCCCCGCGCCCTGGCTCGCCACCAGGAGTGCAGCAGGCGGCCATGCCATCAGGAAAAGGAGCACAGCAGGCAGGCCGGCCTCACCTGGCGTGAAGGAGGCAAACACGGCGTCCAGCAGTGCCTCGGTGTCGGGGGCGCCGCGCTTGCCCGCGATGATGACCTGGCAAGGAAGCCACATCAGCAAGGAAAGGGGAAGGGAGAGGTGGGCACGTCAGCACACGTCAGAAGAGAGAGGGACAGGAGGGGTGCATGCGTCAGCAGAGGAGGGAGAGGTGGGCAGAACTCGGCAGGGGAAGACGGGCCCTGCCATGTCAGCAGCGGCGGCACGCCTTCCCGGCAGCTGGGTGGCACCCCATCCGACTCCCTGCTCTGGCACACTTTGGGGTAGGGCATCACGCCAGCTGGGAGGCCGTACACTATCAACCAAGGGGGCCAACGGGCTGGGGAGGATCCTTAAGGCAGCAGGCACAGGAAAGCGCTGCTCACCTGGCGCGGGTGCCCCAGTGTGAGGAGGTGCAGGGAGGCGGCCATCTGAGGCATGGCCACAGGCATCTCCTGCAGCCGCTCAGAGAAGGCGGCAGCCGTCTTGGAGGCGCGCTCCCGCAGGCGCCCCGCCTCCTGCAGGGCACAAACAAGGGACAAGGAGGGACAAGGGCTGCATGGGCATGGGGCCACGTTCAGCGAGATGTCATGCAAGGCATGGGGAGACCAGGCAGGGGGAGAGCGAGGGCAAATGCATACTCACGGCCGCTTGCTGCCGCGCGGCTGCTACCTGTTGCCCAGCCTGAGAGCAAGCCTCTGCCAGCTTCCCACCAAAACACCCACTGCGCACCTCTGTCCCGCTGAGGCCGGCGAGGTACCACAGGTTGGCCAGGGCGATGCTGCTGGCGCCCGGCTCGGCTCCATCATAGTCCTCCTGCAGAACATGACAGCACAAAACGGATACACTTGTCAGACACTACAGTTTCATGCTCACCTCGAGGTGCAGCAGCAGACTGGACTTGCCTCCCGCCACATCATGGCTCAGGTACCACGCAGCTTTGTCTCCCGAAAAGCAGTAAGCTTTCAAGCTTTACAACACCAGGCACGTGTGTTCCTCACCTTGAGGCGCATTGCTGGAGTGCCGCGCAGCACCGTATGCCTAGAACAGTAAGCTTAACACCACGCATGTGTTCCTCACCTTGAGGCGCATTGCTAGGGTACCGCGCAGCACCGTATGCCTAGGACAGTGAGCTCAACACCATGCCGCGGGTTGCTCACCTTGAGGCGCAGCAGGATGGACTCGTCCCCCTCGGCGTTGTTGAAGTACCCCCCGGCAGCCGCATCCCAGAACAGCTGGTCCATCTTGCCCTGCAGCTCCGTGGCCCACTGCAGGCAGGCAGCATTTGTGTGGGGAGGGGAAGGGGGGGGACGAGGAGGCACCTGTTGGATGCAAGCAGGCAGGTGCGCGAACAGGCGTGCGTGCAAGCAGGCCTGCTGCAGGGGCCGCTGCGCCCATGCAACATTGCTGGCGCTGCCCCCTTGGTCAGGCACGAGCGGGGCGACGCTAAATGCGTTCTGTGCTCCACACAGGTGCACTACCATGCGGCATGTGGCAAGCAATGTGCGCACAGCCTGCTGCACATGCTGTGCTCCGGCTGCTAGTTGTTGTGTGGCCCCAGCGTGCAGCGGTGAAAAGGTGGCAAGCGTGCCTGCAGGTGCGCGGTGTCTCCGGTGGCGGCGTACAAGTCCAGCAGGCCGGTGACCATGTACGCATAGTCGTCTGCAAAGGCCTGCATTGAGAAAAGAAACTCTTGAGAAAGCGAATTGACCATGAAAACCGTGTAGGCGTGGCCACGCAAAGCCCTGTGCTACGCACGCACGGCTCGTGAGAAATGAGTTTAAAAAGCACCATGCATGGGTCCAAGAGCAAGCATCCTGCGCTTTGTGTTGACAGCGGCACTGCAGTTGCCTTGCCCCACCACTCTCAAGCTTGCAAGTGATGCCGCTGTTGTCATGTAGACAGCAGCGCAGGCACAGGCAAGGTGGGCAAGCGAATGGGGCTGAGGGGCAGGGTGCCTGCTTACCTGCACCGCCGAGCGTTCACGCATGAAGGAGCGGTACAGCAGCCCGGTCTCGGCGTCATACAGTTGCGTGCGCACAAAGGCCGCCGCCTGCAGCAGGGCAGAGCAGCGCAGCGCTAGTCAGCCAGCAACTCGTTGGCCTGTGTGCATGGCACCCCTGCCCTGCATGTTTGGAGGGGCTTTACCTCAACCGGGCAGCGCTCCTACATTCGCCTGCCTCCAGAATACAACATAAGCGCCGCCGCGCCGCGCTCAGCTGCCTCTCTTAAGCCACCTGGCCTCCCAGCTGCGCAGGCGCTCCCCCGCCCCGCTCTTTTTCCTCAGCCCTACCTGCCCTGCCAACCACTCCATCCATGCCCAGGCCCACCTTCAGTGCCGCATCCAGGTAGGCGCTGGGCGGGCTCCCCTCCACCGGGAAGCAGCGCTCCGCGGGCGGCTGCTCGTGGGCCAGCACCCGCGAGGCCTGGGCGTAGGCGGAGATGGCCATGCCGTTCCAGGCGGTCACGATCTGGGGTGGGAGGCGGGGGCCAGGGGGGAGGGGCTCTTCGTGCACGGAGGGCATAGGGCGGAGATGGCGGTGCCATTCCAGGCGGCCACAACATGAGGTCAGGGGAGGAGGGGTCATCTGCTCGCGCTCAACTGAAAACCCACCCCCCACCCCATTAGTGCCCCTTGCAAAATGTGCCGTCGCGCTGCAGGAACAGGCTTCAAGTTGCCTCCCGTCCTCAACTGAAACCTATTCATCCTGTGCCCACCCCTCGGCCCCAACCCACAATTTGGCCCCACCTTGTCGTCGCGCTGCGGGCGCGGGCGCTGCTCGCGCGCTCGGAACAGCTTCTCCCGGCAGGCCGCCAGCAGTGCCGACGTCTCCGCCTCGCTCTTCCCCGCCACTGCCGCCGTCTCAGCCAGGGTCTGCGGGAGGGGGAGGCAGTGGGCCAGTGGATGGGGGAACCTCAGATAAGGGAGCTATCTTCTACAGTGAGGTGACACTGAGAGGCGGCCAGTTGTGTTCTCAGAAGAATTGCTGGGCATGGCGTTGCAGGGCATGGCGCGCACGGCGCCGCCCACCTGGCGAGCGATGAGGCAGTTGAGGCCCCCAAACTCGTGGTGCGGGTCGCTGCGGGACGACAGGTCGCAGTTGCCGCCTGGCTTCACGTAGTAGTGGGCGCAGAAGGGCTTGGCGTCCTCTGGCCCTGCACAGCAGAGGAGCCAAGGCATATGAGTGAGGTGCGGTGCGGCGGGGTGGAGCGGGGAGCGGGAGCGGGAACTGCAGGGGGGCACCGGCTGCCTCTCACCTCCCCGCCTCGCACCTCTCCAGGCTGGCACGCCGGCTGCCAGGCTGGCATGTGCTGCCACCTCATCCCCTCACCCAGAAGCTCCTCAATCTCCTGCTTGGTCCACACATAGAACCAGCCCTCCTGTGGGGACGGGTGGGGCGGGGGTGACGGGGCAGGGTCCAGGCGAGAGCGTGCGCAGCGAAAAGTGCGGCTGCCCCTCCTGCACCCTGCACAAGGCAGCAGCACAGCACTAAACCACCTTGACCCTGCAGCAGGCGCCGCCTTCATCACCTTCCCCGACCATCCTTGCTGCTGCACAGTAAAGCATGCACACCTTCTTGTCGCCGCTGCCCGGGTCCAGGCTGTCGGCGTCCTCCGCAGAGAACAGGCCGCCCTCGGGGTGGGTCATGTCGCGCAGCAGGTAGTCAAATATGCCGTGCGCCACGCCTGCACAGCGTGCACAGCGCAGCGGGAACAAACACTGTCAGCAGGCGCCCTCGGGGCAGGGGCGGGCTGGGCCGGCGGGCTGGGCCAGCGGACGGTGGCGCCGCGGGCAAGTCAGCCTGCACCACACTCTCTACTTTCCCAGAACCCCAGCGCCCTGGCCTCACGTCTCTTTGATTTGTGCACAGTATTAGCACGTCGTGCAACGCCCCACCTGCGTACTGCGCGTCCCCCGTGATTTGGAAGGCTGCCAGGTAGGAGGAGGCCAGCTGCGGGTTGTCGTACAGCTGCAGGGGGGCGGGCAGGGGCGGGGGCAGGGGGAGGGGGCAGAGGAGTGGGGTGGGTCTCGAGGCACATGCCCATCCTGCTCCTTCCACACACACCATGTAGCAGCTATGAGCCTGCCCTCGGCCTCCTCACAGGCTCTCCCTCAGTTGGTTGAACCCACCACATTAATAACAGTGGGTCACCTGCAAGGGTTCACTCCCTCCCTCCACGCTGCGGCAGAAGAGCCCCCACACAAATAAAGCAATGATGAGTGTCAAAACCCCCAGCTCTACTGTACGCACCATCTTCTCAAAGTGCGGCACGTGGAAGTGTTCGTCCACGCTGTAGCGGTGGAACCCGCCCCCCACGTGGTCCCACATGCCCCCCGCCGCCATGCGCTGCAGGCTGAACGTCGCCATGTGTAGCAGCCGGGCTGCGCAGCAGGGACGGGGTGGGGTGGGTGGGGGAGCAGTTGCTGGTGCCAGGGTGAGCCACGTGGTTCAGGTGCTGCGGTGTGACACTGTTCACGCAGCGCTGCACAACACAGAGCACAGGCGCCGAGGCTAGGCCAGCAGTGCGCAGCAGCAGCGGCGGCATGCAAGAGCCACCATCGGCGTCCACACAATTGCGCACCGCCAGCGGCCGCACCCGCTGCCCCACCCCACCGCCCCTTGGCCCCATGCACCTGCTCCCTGCGCATCGCCGCCCGCCGCCAGCCTGGCGTGCTGTGCCAGCAGGGCGTTGATCTCAGCGGGGCGAGGGAACTTGGGCGCGCTGCCAAAGCCGCCAAGCTTGGAGTCGAAGCGGGAGGCCAGCTGGGAGGCACACAGGTCCAGGGAGCACCCCTGCTGCTCGGCGGACAGCGACTCAGGGGAAGGCTGCGGGGAGGTGACAAGAGGGACAAAGGAACAGAGTTGCAGCGGTGGTGGTTGGGAGTCGAATGAGAGCCCCAGCTGGGCGACACAGGGGGCGCCCGCATTGCTTGGTGGAAAGCAATTCTAGGAGGGCTGCGGGGGCAAAAGAAGAAGGGGAGGGGAAGCACAGGGGCTACCAGACACGCCTTGCAGTGGCGGGCGACGGCCGAAGGTGGTAGGCAGCAGCTGCAATCTGATCAGTCATCTCTCCATTGCCCTTGTGCCCCGCGCCCTCACGATCTTTGCCCGCAATGCATCTCCAGGAGTGAGTGCATCGTGTCCGCCATTGCCTGGCACGCCTCCTCTGCCCCTCCCCTTTTGCACCCCTCCATCCCGCCCCTGGCCCTTTGATTTCCCCGAAACACGCATCCACACACACGCGCACAGCAAGGCACCCACCTCTGGGCGCATGAGCTCCGCCAGCTGGCGCATGCTCTGCGCGCTCTGCCCCTTGATCTCCTCCCTCTTCTCGGCCCACACCCCGGCGATGCGCCGCAGCACGGTCTTGAAGCCGGGCCGCCCAAAGCTGTCGGTGGGGGGGAAGTAGGTGCCTGCAGGGGGGTGTGAGGCGGGGAGCAGGGTGCAAGCATACCATGAGACATGTGCTGGTGTGTGCCAAGTATACACGTTCTTGAAGGTCGTAGGGATGCCGGGACTATAAACACTGGGCAGGGGCGTAGGTGCCTGCGCGAGGGGCCCAGAGGGTGGGCAGCAGGGAGGGGGGGCACCAAGGTCGGTCGGTGAGCTGCATCCCCGCGCCAACCCCTTTTTGCCCTGCCTCAGACCCGCACACTGCTGCCCCCTGCCCCGGCCCTGCCAGCCCGTGCCCCTCCCTCACCCCTGCCTGCCCCTGCTCTTGCCCATCACAGTCACATCACCCAGCCCCCACCCCACCTCACCTCCAAAGAAAGGTTCCAGGTTGGGGGTGAGGAAGCAGGACATGGGCCAGCCGCCGCCGCCCTGCGTGGCTTGAATATACACCATGTATACCTGGCACATCAGGCACAGCAGGGGATGGAGGGGAGGCCACTCAGAAACATAAACAATAAACGCACCCAGCCGAACTCACACGCACGGACCCACCCGCCTCATCTCGTCCACACTCGCTGCTCCTCCTGACCGCATTCTCAGACAGGCAGCTCGCCTACCGAGCAGCACCCCATCCTCTCGCCGACACATGCAAAACATCCCCCCTACCTTGTCCACATCCGGCCGCTCCTCCCGGTCCACCTTGATGTTGACAAACAGCTCGTTCATGAGGGCAGCGCACTCCTCGCTCTCAAAGCTCTCCCGCTCCATCACGTGGCTGCAGGGCGGGTGGGCGGCAGCAATTGGGGTCATCAGGGTGGGACAGGGAGCGCAAGTGGTCTGCCCCATCACCCAGCTGCAGCATGCAGCCGCCGGGGGGCGGGGAGCATGCATTAGTGAGTCCAAGTCGGTCAGGCACTTTTGCAGGCGGGCGGCAGCGCAGGGCTCAGGGTGGGAGAGGGGCACAGGAGGTCTTGCGGCAGGCAGGCAGGCAGGCAAGCGGGCGGGTGGGCTGGTATGCATGCTGGGAGCTCGGTAGCCTGCCGACAAGACCACCGCCTGCTGTGGCCGCTGCGGCCCAGCATCGCTGCACATTTCCTGGCGGCAACACTGCCCTTTCTCCTCTGCTGCGTATACCCACTCACCACCTGCATCGCATGAGTGAATGGGGCAAACAGGATGTTTGTTGTGCTCTTCAACGGGCACTTGGAGGGAAGCTGGTGGACTGGCTCTGCGCGGCGCAACATTCAATGTACTCTGGCCAAATTTGCATTCCCCCCAGCCTCCTGCCTCCCAACCCCACACCGCCCCTGCATCCTCCGCCATGACAGCGCTGCGTGCTGACTGCAAACCACCACCACGCCTGATTGACCCCGCACCAATGGCACGAGCTGTATCCTATCGACAGGTAGATGGGTTTGTCCTCCCGCCGCGCCTTCTCAAACGCCTCCTCACCCCAGGGGTACCAATCCACCTGACGCCAGGGGGGGCAGGGCGGCGCACACAGCGCCGTTGGTGAACCCGATATTGGCATCGTTACGAATGAAGCCGATGGCTGGAGGCTTCTTGAAGGGGAGACGTGAGCACCAGAAGCAGTAGGCAGGCATGCAGGCAGGCAGTGCCAGTGACCGAGGCAGCATTACTCCGTTCCAGAACAGTGCATTGCAACAAATCAGAATGTGCGATTTCATGATGTTGACATCACGAGATGTGGAGAGTGCATGCATGTGCCATTTACTCACTGAAGGGCAGCAGCAGCAGGCAGGCAGGCAGGCAGGCAGGCAGGCGGGCAGGCAGCCCTAGGGGATGGCAGCAGCACTGGCGGCAGCGGAGGTGGAGGCAGCGGAGGTGGCGGCAGTAAATGGAAGCGGAGCAGCTAGCACCCTCCCTCGGCAGCTTTTCCATCGTCTCACCGGGTTGTGGGCATGCTGCAGCAGGTAGGGGCTCTCCTCTTGCGCCAGCCGGTTGGTGTGCTTGGGCGGCTCTCCGGCACCCGACACCATGCTGCGCGCCCTCCCTGCTGCGGCTGGACGATGCCCCTGGCGCAGAGGAAAAGCGCCACAGGTGATCAAAGCCGCTGCAGCTGCACGGTGCGGTCCAAGGCTCACCGAGGAGCTCAGCAGCGAATGGCGCGCAGACAGGCCAATCCGCCGAGCCAATGCCCAGCGCAGTGACATGTGATGAACAGCAGCAGACAACGGCTACGCGAAGCGGCACCAAAGTGCCAGCTAAATACTTCCAGCGGCGGCGGTGAGGTGGCGGGCCACAGGTACTGCCGCGGACTTGAAGTCAGTGCAATATGCCTGTAGGATTTGGTCTCGGTAGCCTGACAGCACTCAGGGTAGGGTTTGGAGAGGTCGAACAATGGCCACAGGGTCGGCTCGCCAGCACAGGCAGGCACCGTGTCGCACCGACAGCCCATGACGGCAGCGCCTGGCCGCCTAATGCGCACCCCGGGGTAGTTGCAGCTTATTGAATGGCGCGTCTGAATCCATATCTTGATTATATGACACGTACTAACTTGTTGACATGGAGACCAAGGTGGGCATTTATTTCAAAGCAGAAGAGTGTGCAGCAGCGGGGAGGCAGAGAGCGCGGGAGAGCAGAGCAGCACAACAGCAGCAAGAGCAAGGGAGTGTGCAGCGGAAGGAGCAGGGACGAGGGATCCAGCCCACAGGCGGACGGCTGCAAGGCGTGAACATTTAATGGTACACCCACCAGCAGCCTGCATGGCCGACCATGAACTGCCCGCTGGACGATGACCAGCGCCACGACGGCAGCAGCTGTGGCAGCAAGCTGCAAGGACCTTCAAGCCTTCGTTCTAATGCCTCATGCCACGACACGCAGCGTGTGCGCCTGGCGGGCCTGTTGGGTTCTCAAGTGGGCGCCGCCACGTCCTCCACCACCTGCCGCGCCTTCTTGATTTCCTCATCCATGATCAGCAGCTCCTTGGCGCGGGCATACTTCTTGGGGTCCTGTGGGCAAACAGTAGCGAGGGGTACAGCGGAGTGAGTGTGCAGGGTGAGGTGGGGAGGGCGTGTGCAGGTGGGGGTAGGGGCAGGGAGTGAGCAGCAGCTTCTTGGCACGAGCATACTTCTTGAGGTCCTGCAAACACACAATAGGAAGAGAGTACGGGGCGCAAGCCGGGGACGCCCAGGCACCAGACACAGCCCCGCCCCCCTCCCCATGCTACCCACACTCCCAGGCAAGCCCTCCCCCCCATGCTGCCCACCCACCTTGCGCACGAGGAAGAGGATGTCCTCCGCGCCCACCGCCGCGCCCGCGCCGGGGGCGCCCTGCCGCCGCAGCTTGCCGCGCAGCGCAGCGCTGTCCATGGCCTGCTGGCGGGGGGAGAGGTGGGGCAGCGGGGGATGAGAGGGGTTTTTGAGATGCCACGTGCGATTCAACACCATGTGGGACATCAACTACCTTTGCACTCGCCTGGTGCAGCAGCGTGGCTGCCGCCCTTGTGCACACACCACCACTCCAAGCGACTCTGCCCTGGCCTTTTCTGACCTCGAGCACAAAAGTGTCGGCATTGTCCGGCACAAGGTCTCCCACCTCCCAGCACACCCCCACCCCATCTCGCCCTAATGCAGACAATGAATAGGCCCTACCTTGTGCAGGGCAAGGCCCTGCCTTGTGCAGCAGCGTGTTTGCATAGCCCAGCACACTGCCCTCCACCTCCAGCAAACCCATTCACGGAAAACAGGCGACGCCCTTGCCTTGTGCAGCAGGGTGTTGGCATAGTCCAGCACAATTTTCTCCACCTCCCAACGACCCCGGCCCCTATTAAGAAGTTAGAAAGACCCCACCTTGTGCAGCATAGTCCAGCACAATGTCCTCCCCACCCAAGCAACCCCGCCCCAACCCGCCCTAATGCTGAGAAGAAAGCGGGCCCCACCTTGTGCAGCAGCGTGTTTGCATAGTCCAGCACAATGTCCTCCACCAGGTCCAGCGTCTCCTGCAGCGGCTGGATGTCGTCGCCAAACCCGTACATCATGACAGCCACTGCGGGACAGGGTGGGGGAGTAAATAGGTTAAACCGTACACCACAGCCACTGAAAGGGACAGTGGGGAGGTAGGTAGGTTAAACCGTACACCACAGCCACTGCAGGGCAGCGTGGGGAGTAAATAGGTTAAACCGTAAGTCATTGTGATAGGGAGAGGGGCGAGAGGGCGGGGCGGACAATCAGGACAAGGGCGAGGTCCGGGGACGGGGCCAGGCAGGCGGGCAGGCAGGGGGTGCACTACAATGATGCTGGTGAGGAGGCAGGTTTGGTGGGGAACAGGAGGAGGACGTGAGGGTGGGGCTTGCATGCAGAAGTGGGGCAGGCAGGCGGCAGCGTGCGCTGCCGTGTGGCGGTGCGCCCCCCCGCCCTGCTCCCTCCCGCCCCGGCTGGGTGTGCTCACGGTCGCGCGTCAGCTGGCCCTTCATGTTGAACGCCTCCTGCAGCGCCGGCTCCTCCTCTGTGGGGGGAGGCAGGTGGGAGGGCAGGCAGGCAGATGGGCAGGCAACAGGCGAGAGGGGTGTGAGCAGGGGCCCGGACCAACGCAAGCCCTGGCTGCCGCCGCGCCCCTGCCCAACCGCACGTGCCCCAAGGCGTGTGTGCGGCACACGGGACCGCATGCTCTCCCTGCACGCATACATCCACCCCGCAAAAACACTCACCCTGCTTGGCGGCCTTGGCCTCTGCCGCCTTCTGCCGCTTGGCGGCAGGTGCGTCGCCGTCGCCGCCGCCCTTCTTCCCCTTCCCCTCGCCGGCCGCCTTCTTGCCCGCCGCCTTCTTGGCGGCCGGCTTCTTCTCCTCCGGCTTCTTCTCCTCCGCCGCCGTCATACTGGGGCGGGCTCTACCGGCAGCTGAGGGCTCTTCACATTGACAGCGGCCGACAGGGGCCTCCACGCGGCGCTGCAGCAGGATCTCGCTGTCGAGGTACTTTTCTAATCGGCTACCTCGTTTGGAACTTCACAGCGAGCGCAGCACGGTCACGCAGCACGGGCGCGAAAGTTGCCAATTGTGCATTCTTGGGACATGATTCCATGCCGATGGCTGGTCGCGTCACTTGCGTAGCCTCTCCCAATTGCTTCGCTGCCGCTGCTGCCGCCCCCAATTGCTCCTGCTTGTTGCGGCCAACCACTCGGCCCTCTGCATACTGCAACATCCGAAGGACCGCTTTAAAGCGCGGTCCCGTCGGCCCGATGGTCACGGAAGGCCCTGAGGACGAGGGAGTGGGCACTGCCGCCACTGCCGCCGCCACGACCACCGACGGCACGGCCGATGGTGCTCACTACGATGAGGTGGCTGAGAACTACGAGTCGGCCTTCTTCTACTCCTCCACAGAGTGCGTCACTAGAAGCAGGCTGGCAATGTTGAGCATGGTTCTTCTACCAGCCAACAAAGGGCTGAGCGCTGTTGTATCTACCTCCCTGCGCGCACCGCAGCTGGGTTGCTGCCCACCAAAGCATGCCTGCGGGTCGCATTGTACTCCCCTGGTGCTGCCTGCAGGTACCGCGACTGGGTGCTGGGCCACCTGCTGCGGCACTTTGCGCTGCCTGACGAGGTGCGGGGAGGCAGGCCACACTGTTGGTCTCCCGCTCCCTCTAGCAGCGGCGCTCCACACCGGCTTTGCCTCCCCGAGTCTTTGCTGGCATCGCCGCCTCGCTGCACTTGTTTTGCCTCTGCCACTGAGTCCAATTACCTCCCCAGCCCGCCGTTGCCATCCTCCTGGCCTGCACT
Organism: Micractinium sp. NFX-FRZ; assembly: GCA_029339195.1. Lineage (NCBI taxonomy): Eukaryota > Viridiplantae > Chlorophyta > Trebouxiophyceae > Chlorellales > Chlorellaceae > Micractinium > Micractinium sp. NFX-FRZ. The sequence continues at coordinate 9,829 of JAPTJF010000099.1, read as the reverse complement.
GGCAACACATGGCGTATGCATATCAAGATCTGGGCAGCGGCACCTCCATACTCTCTAGAGCTGCTCAGCTGTTGCCGACTCCGGTCGCAGGAGGCGCGCATTGTGGACCTGGGCGGCGGCACCGGCAACTTCACACAGGCGCTGGCCGAGGCGGCACGCGTGCGGCAGCGCGTGCTGTGCGTCGACATGTTTGCGGAGATGCTGCAAAAGGTAGGGAGTCGGATGTGCCAGGTACTTGCATATTGGGGCGTGCAAGGTGTTCATGCATACACAGGCAGGGATAGTGTGGCCAGGGTAGGGCTGGGGGCAGCAGCTCTCTCTAGCCTGGTATCCAGGCGTGCGGCTGGCCGATCCTGCACCTCCCCCACGCCCGCCCACTGCCTCCCCGTCTCCCCGGTGCATGCCTGCCTCTCCCCGCCCGTGCCTCCCTGCCCACCTGCTCCCGCCTCCGCCCGCCCCTCCCTCCCTGCCCACTGAGCCCTCCCACAGGCGCTGGCTCACGACCGTGTGGAGCCCATGCTGCTGCATGCGGTAGCCTTCTCAGCCCTCCCCCCGGATGAGATGAGCTACACCCATGTGCTGCTGAAGGAGCTGGTGCACCACATCCCAGAGGGCCAGGTGGCAGGCATGTATGCGGGGCTGGCCGCCCAGCTGGCGCCAGGCGGACGGGCGGTGACCATCACGCGGCCGCAGGAGGTGGACTACCCGCTGTTCAAGCGGGCGCACGAGGTGGGGAGGGACCCGTGCCCTATCGTCCCTGCGCCTCTTCGCGATGTGGTGGCAGGCCGAGGGGGCAGGGCGGGCAGGGGTGGCGGGCTGGGATTGGCAGGCGCTGATGGGGGAAGAGTGTGTGGCCAGGCGGGCACTTGATTATTGAGGGAGGGCAGCAAGGGTGGGCTGCAGGGCAGTTGTATGCAAGCCACCCTGCCCTTGCCCTTAAGGAAGCTTCCTGCTGCTGCCTCCTTCCTCCACTGATGCCCAGATCTGGCGGGAGCACCAGCCGCACCACAGCGTGTTCACCGCCGCCATGGAGGCCGCTGGGCTGGAGGTGGAGGTGAGGCGGGGCGGGGCGGTGCCTGGGAGGGTACCCCATGCTGCACGCACCACAGCAGCCTCATGTGTCCGGCTGGCTCCCTGGACGTTCAACATGTGATGTTGCTGATGTTGTGCTTGTGCTTGGGGCCTCCCTATGGCTAAAGGCCCCTGCAGCAGCAGCAGCAGCCATAGCAGGCCCCGCCAGCAGCATGACGACATGCCATGCCGCACGGCACCCGATGCGCCACTGCGCCACCACCTCTGCGTGCCCCCGCCTCCTCCCGCGCTGCTACTCAAAGCCCCTCCTTGCCGCCTCTGCTGCCCCGCACCCCTCCACCCTCCACCCCTCAACCCCCCACCCCCCATCACTTCCCCCCGCCCCCAGGTGCACTCCCACGACTACCATGCCGAGCTGCCCAAGGCGACGTGGCTGGGCATGATGGCCGCCCGCTTCTGGTCCACCTTCTCGCACTGCACGCAGCAGGAGCTGGAGCAGGTGTGGGTCCTTGCTGTCCCTTTTGCCCTTTTGCCCTTTTTTTTGCGTGATCCCTTTTTCCTGAAGCTTTGTGATATTCTGTGTGTGTGTGTGTGTGTGTTTGCCAGTCCACCTTCTCGCACTGCACGCAGCAGGAGCTAGACCAGGTGGGGTGCGTTCTGGCGATGCCGCTTGCTTCCCCTCCTCTGTGCTGCGTGATCTTTGCTGTGTGTCTGCGTGTTTGTTGTCCCTAGTCCATCAGATCATTCGAGTACGGAATGCGGGGCTTGCGTGTGGGTTGGCGTGGGCCCCGGTGCGGCGAGGTGGGCTTGTGGCTGGGCTGGGGTTATGGCCAGGTGGGCTGTGGCCAGGCTGAACTGGCGTGGACGTCGCCCTGGGGCGGCCTGCTGCCAAGCCGTGCTGCGACTCCTGCTAGCCACCCTGCTGCATTCCGCACCTGACCTCGCAAGAAGCACAAGGAACCTCGTTGTGCCTACTTGCAGGGCATCGCTGAGGTGGCAGCACAGCACGCTGGGCAGGACAGCGTGCGCTTCACCGACCGCCTGCTGTTCCTGGTGGCGCGCAAGCCGCAGCAGGGGCCCGCAGCAGGCGCGGCAGGCAGCGCAGCAGGCACAGCAGCTGCTGCAGCGGACACAGAAGCAGCAGCAGCAGCGGCACCCGCTACTGGCGGCGACAGCCAAGCGCCTGCTGAGCAGCAGCAGCAGCAGCAGTCGGCGCAGCACCCTGAGCAGCAGCAGCAGCAGCGCAGCAGTAATCAGCCCATGCTGAGCGCTGAGCAGCAGCGGCAGTACGAGAGGGACGGGTTCACAGGCCCACTCACTATCTTCAACCCCCAGGAAACCGCCAGGCTGGAACAGCAGTACCAGCAGTACCAGGATGCCCTGGGCGGCGCCGTCACCGGCGACTGGCGCTTCAAGTCGCACCTGCTGCTGCCGTGGGTGTGGGAGGTGGTGCACCACCCCCGTCTGCTGGCGGCGGTGTCAGAGGCGCTGGGAGGCTGCCGCAACATCCTGTGCTGGAGCACCGACTGGTTCCTGAAGCGTCCAGGGGACGGCGGGCACACGGGGTGGCACCAGGTGATTGGAGGGGCCGCAGCATGGGGATGGCCAGGGTATTGAGCGCTGTGCTGCACTGTGCTGCGTTTGCTGTCCTTCTCTGTCACCGTGTGAGCATCTGGTGGTGCGTTGCCCATGCAGGCGGCTTGTGAACTCGTCCTCACAAGTCGCGTGCCCACTTCAAACTGCCCACCCTCGTCCCATCTGCAGGACAGCACATATGTGGGGCTAGACCCTCCAGACGTCGTCACCGCTTGGCTGGCCCTGACCCCCGCCAGCGCCGCCAACGGCTGCCTGCACTTCCAGCCTGGCAGCCAGCGGGAGCAGCTGCCGCACGTGGACACATATGCCCAGGGCAACCTCCTCCTCAAGGGGCAAACCATTCTGGTAGGCACGAAGTTTTTTGTGATTGGTAAGCATGTGTGTGAAGGGCTGTAATGACATGTATAACCAGGACAACCTCCTCCTTCAACAGGCACGCCAGTCTGGTCCAGCCCTGCCACGTCACATCTGCCACCTCATCACCGCATACGACCTGATGCCCTTCCGATTTCTTCGCAGGAGCTGGCGGGGGTGGAGGGGGAGTGCACCCCACCGCAGCCAGGGCAGGCAACGCTGCACCACATTCGGCTGGCCCACCGCTCGGGCCCCGCTGCGCCGGACTCGCAGCTGCGGCTGGGGCTGGCGATACGCTACATGGCGGCTCACGTGCAGCAGAGTCTCGACCCTCGTGACTCGGGTGCGGGTGGGCCGGGTTGGAGCAGGGTGGGGGGGCAGGGCGTGGAGCAGGGGGCAGGGTGCAGGAAGCGCGTGGGGCAGGGGTGCGTGTGCAGCACATGCAGCATAGTTGCGTGCACAGGTGCACTTCATGATGATGCGCTGTGCAGCGCAGCCCTGCCAAGCCCGCTGCCCTACGCACTCCCTGCCCTCGCTCCTTTGTGCCCATGCCCCCTGTGCAGTGACGGTGGTGAGCGGGCGGGACACGTTTGGGCTGTACCGCCACGAGCGCCGGCCGCAGGGGGAGATGGATGCAGCAGCTCTGGAGGAGCACCGCTCGGCTGTGGCACCTGTCTACCCAGCCGGCTTTGAGCGGGGGGAGAGGAGGCTGCCATGAGGCAACGCTCTTGCAACCTTAATCATATCCTTTCCTTATCTATTACAACCTTGTTATGTTTTGTTGAACGGATCTTCATCAATCAAATTCAAAGCAGTTGACAGCTAAGCATGGCAGGCCAGATGGGCTGGGCGCTTTCAGGTGTGTTGCTGAGGTGGCGCTGCCAACGCGTGCCAGGGTGGCGGGACCTGGCACCTCCTGACGCAGCACCCGTGAATTGGGGAAGGAAGAATGCAACTGCGCACGGTAACAAGGTGCAACAGGCCTGAGAAATGCTCCCTCCTCCATCGCTACCGCAGCTGCACACACCATGCGTCTGCCTACTGGCGCCCCCGCTTGAAGCCCGCATCGGTGGGCCCACGCCGCTGCAGCTTCCCTCCCTCCAGGTCCGCGGCAATCCTGCATCAAGAGACAGTTTGACGATGAACGGCGGCAGCAGCAGGCCAATGTGGCAGGCTGGTGAGCCATTTGCGCCGCCAGCGGCAGCATCCCCGGCAGTGCTCCGCCAGCCCAGCCAGCCAGCCAACCTGGAATGTCGCTGTAGCCGCCTTCCGCCCAGCCCGCCCGCCCCATAGTCACCTGTAGAAGAGTGTCCCATCCAGCACACCGCGCGCATCGTCCTTGCGCAGCACCTTGGGCCCGTTGGGCTCGTGGGCGGGGCGGGCGCACAGCTGGTACGTGATGCCCCTGCGCATGATGGTGTGGGGTGGAGGTGGGGGTGGGTGGGTGAGGGGGCGGGGTGGCACCTTCTGAAGGTGACATCCTCACCGTTCAAGGGGGCAGGCAGGCGCACGACAGGTGGGTGATGGTGATGGAGGTGCGCATGGCAAGAGGGGGTGGGAGGTAGGAAGGATGGCGGTCCCTGCTCCCAACTTTAAATCCCCCAAAGAGAGGGAGAAGGGCAGGGCGGGGGTGCAGCTGGCGAGCGCATGCAGCGCTCCACGAACCAGTTAGGCCCGCGCTGGGCTGGGAGGGAGCTAGGTGGCGGGATGGCAAAAGTGCTGCCATGCCGTGCATGCTGGGGTCCACCCTGGCGGGGCACCCACCCAGCGCCTCACCACTCCAGCTTCTCAGCGGTCCAGCCGAAGAAGTCCATGGCGTTCCTGCAGCAGCCAGAGAAAAGGGGCAACCGGCACGCTGTGTTGCCTTGCCTGGCCTTGCACTGCTTTGCACTGCACTGCCGTGCACTGGCTTACAATGCGCACCAGCCACCGGCCCTCTCTCCCCGTAATCTCTCACTTGTTGCCCCCCGTCATGGACGCCAGCTCATCCCAGGTCAGCGCATCGGCATAGGTGCGGCCATACTTGGAGAACACCTCCTCAAACTGTGGCACGTGGGGGGCGGAAAGCGGGGGGTGGGACAGAGAGTGGGTGGGGTGGAGGTGCAGGGAAGCTGCTGCCCTGACCAGTCGGAAGGACGGTGCGTGGCATGCCTGGGCACGTCCAGGAGCCGGGGGCAGGAGTGCGGGACGAAGCTGCCAGTGCTGACAAGCACGCGAGGCGGGGAGAGAGGGTGGGGCAGGCAGGGGGCCTTGCTGTGCCCTCCCTCCTCCCTCATCCCACCTTTTGGGACACCCAGCGTCCCTCTGTGTCATACGTCTCGCTGTCACTGCATGATGCCAGGGGGGTTTAAAAACGTCAAGGCTGCTAAGGTCAGAACGGATAGGAGTTGTAATCTGGCACACCTTGGCTTGATCATGCGATGCACTGGCCTGCCATCACACCCTCTGGGAGGCTCCCGTCCGGCTGCCTCCCTGCTGTTGGCCTACTTGCGTGCACACCTGCCCGCACACCATATCTCATGCCCGCGCGCCCACCCACTGACCTGCCGTGCTTGGCCTTGTGGATGTAGTTGACGTTCACACGGAAGAATGGGTCCGGGAGCCAGCGGCCGGGGGGCAGGGTGGCGTAGGAGAAGGCGCCGTGGATCATGGGCACCGCCAGCGCTGCAGGGCAGGGCGGGGCGGAGTGGGGAGGGGTGACAGAGGGGCGAGGCGTGGGAATGGCTGCTTATCTCTCCGGGAGATTGCATTCCCAACCATTGTAATTGGAGTGTGAAGAGTTCTTTAGTGCCCACCCACCCGCCCACCCACCTGAGATTGCTTTGGAGAAGCCCAGGCGGCGGAAGCCCCGGTACGTGTCACCCGGCCAGATCTGGCCGTCGGCGTCAGTGTCGAAGAAGGCCACGTGTGACTGCGCAGGCATCACGTCACAGGGAAACGGTTATAAACAAGAGATTTGTTGCAACACACGTGGCTTCGGTACAGCCACGCGAGGCGGCACGGGATTGCCGTGGCGAAGGCAAGGGTGGGATAAATGCAGGCGGGCGGGCGGACGGGCAGGCAGGCAGGCAGACCAGCAGGCAGGCCCCTGCCAGCGCAGCCAGGCTCTCCACTGCATGCCTGGACGCACACCCGGCCCCTTGCCCCCAGGCCGGCTCACCTGCATCGGCGTCATGTGTGCCTGCGGGTAGGAGCCCTCGGGGTGCTCGCGGTCGCGGCTCACCATGCTGGGCTGGCCTGCGAGTGGGGGGGAGTGGTGCTGCAAACAGGGTCACACACAGCTTTGCTCTAAAGAGGGTCACACACAGGGCGGGAAGTGGTGCTCTAAAAGAGGGTCACACACACAGCTGTCAGCGCAGGTAGGTACGCAGTGCGGGCAGTGCTGATTGTGCTGCAAGTGCTCGGTAGCAGTTTGAATCATGCATTTCTGTTGATTTCACTGGGGCCTGACAGGCCTGCGGCGCAGCGGGCACACAGGGGGTTGACCTGGCTGGGTGGGGTGTTGGGGGCCTGCGGACTGCCTGCTAGAGCAAGCACCCACGCCCATGTGTGCCCCGCCACCCGCCCGCCTCGCCACCCAGCCACGCCCCTGCCACCCACCCGCCTCCGGCAGAGACTGCTCCAGATGCACAGGCAGCGGTCGCTCCCTGCAAGTGGAAGTGGCGCAGGTGAAGCAGCGGTTGGTTGGATCCCGAAGTGCGTGCCATGCAGATTGTGCCTTGATTGTTAGCAAGCAGGGAGCAGGCGGCTTGAGCGGAGTCGTGCGGCACAGCAAAGGCACTGGCGGTGCACCCGCCAGCTTCAAACAATGACATCCACTACCATACAGGCTACCCGAGGTGTGTACCACAAGTGTGTGTGACACTGGTGCAGGCTGCCCACCTCAGGAAGTCCAGGTCATAGCGGCGGTCCCCCCAGCCAGGGTCCGGCTGCCCTCCCTCCTGCCCCTCGCGTCCCAGCGGCTCGAGGCCCCTCTGCTCTATCCTCTGCTCGCCCTCTGGCTGAAGCGGCCTCATCTGCAGCCCCTGCGCCGCCTGCAGCGGCAGCGTGTCCTCCTCCCCTGGCTGCGCCTGCTGCTGCGGCAGCGGCTGCTGCTGCAGCAGCGGCTCCTCCGAGGTGGGAGGCGGCATGTGTGGCGGCCGCGTAGGCGCCGGCGGTGCTGCCGATGGCGACTGCGGCTGGCTGGGATTCACAAAGGGGGCCTGTCCTGCAGGCAGGCGCACAGCAGAGGCGGGGCATGGGGGGGCACAGCAGGCTGGCATCTGCGCATGTGTGCGGCTTCACCCAGCAACCCAACTGAGTGGGCAGGGATGCACCTGGCTGCTTCACCACGCAACTCGCAGCAGAGCAGCAGCGGCAGGGCGGTGTGTGACCTTCTCCTCACACCACAGGAGGAAGCAGGCGGCGCGGGTGCCTCGTCGACTGCCTCTCACCTTGGACAGGGCCCTCGCCTTTGCCCCGGAAGCTGCGAAAGAAGCAGGCCACGGTGGGAGTGGCATGGCGCCTACGAGCTGTGCCCCAGCTTGAGCTCCCCTTTCTGGCAGAGGGGAAGGCTCTGGGGGAGCTGCAAGCAGCGGCCCTGCTCAGCATCATGGTCGTCTGTCGCTCTCAACTCCCGGTGCTTGGAAACAGGGGACACGAGGCGAACAGGAGAGAGGAGGCAAGAGGAGAGAGGAGGGTGGCTCATATGGGGCATGCCGGCGGAGCACACTCAGCGCAGTGGGGGCCACCTTCCGGGGAATGGATTGATTCGGCTGAAGCTGTCACACTTCAATCATAGTTTGCAACGATTCCGCTCAAGTGGCGCCTCGAGCGCTTGGGAGGGCTGCAGGGCTGCAGGGTGTTGGTGCGTGGAGAACGAGCGCTGCGCATGGCAGCTGCGGCCACAGGAACGGCGCCCCAAGCACACCAGCAAATGGTCGCGCGGCGCTTTGCTGCCCTAACATGACGGCCCTGCATGCTACAAGACTGCACTCATGCAAGTACAGTAGTGCATTGCATGGCTGGGTAGTTGCCATCGCTGCGCTGCAGGCAGTGGCCGGCAGTGGCCATTCGGCGCCTTGCCCGCCTGGCGCAGCCACCTTGGCAGCGACGCTGGACTTGGTGGGTGCCAACTGAACTGTATGAGGGCTCACCCCATTATGCCCCAGGGAAACGGCGTCCGCTCTAGCCCATGCAGCTTGAACTGAAGGGTGCGTCTATGGGCCACTTCCAGCACAGGTGGACAGGGGCAGGTCTGGTCAATTTGCCACGGTCGGAGCACACAGTTGCACGGGCACTGAAGTGGGCCATCCTGTCTACGTACACTGAACAGCCGGTGTTGCAAGTTTGTGTGTTGCCCACCCCCCGGGCGGGGTCAGCTTGCCAACGGTTCCTGGACCACCCCAGGGTGCTACGGGTGGCAGTAGCGGACAACACTGATGCCATATGGATGGGGAAACACTTTGATGATGCACAGGGCCAGGAAGGGGAACGGCGCAGGTTCAAAGTGACAGTGGCGGTAGTGGCTAATTTGCCTGGCGCGGCACAGGTCCAGCCTGAGAGCCGGGCCCGGTGGGAGACCTACCTGCGCACATTGTGCAACCAGGGTGTGCACCCCGGCGCATGGGAGGAGTGGCAAACAGGCTTGAGAGATGCGCCAGTGGGGTTGCGGGCCCCCAAAAGCTTTGCAAGTGCGCAGCATCCCAGGCAGCCGGTGCGTGCCACCCATACTAGTGGTAGCGCCTTCGTGGCGACGCTGCCTACCCAACGGCAGCTCCGGTTTGATAGGACCAGCCTCGTATACACGGATGGCAGTAAAGCAGGCACATCCCTCGGTGCTGGCATTTATGTTGGGCCAAGGAACGAACTGCTTAGTGTCATGCCGACAGGACATGCTGGCCAGCTGAATACAGTCGCGAAAGCAGAAGGCACGGCCATCCTGACTGCGCTGCAAGTTGTACCACCAGACGAGGACGTCACGATCCTTACAGATAGCTTGACGCTCATCCACATGTTGGTGAACATGCTACACAGCCCGACCAGGTACCGGGTACACAAACACAAACACATGCTGAAACATATAGTGAACATTATGCTTAGCAGGCCGGGGCGGACAACAGTATACAAGGTGCGGGCCCATGTGGGGGTTATAGGTAACGAGCTGGCAGATGCGGCAGCCAAAATAGCGGCGGACGCGCAGTCTAGCGAGGAGCCAGGGGCGGCAGAAGAGGAGGCCCTTACCCGGGTGTTACAAGATGCACAGCAGCAGCTAGGCCACAGGCCCGGGCAGTCTGTTTCCATACGAGAGTGTGAGGGTGGAGTAACTGGCCGGCCAGGCCTGGCGTCCTCGTGGTTGCAGTTTCTACCGCAAGAGCCGGATGACGAGCATGATCCTGCGCCGTGGGATTTTGATGAGCTTAAGCACCAAGTAACAGCATGGGTGCGCCCGCTAGTACAAGGAGCACTGAGGGAGCGGTACGCAAAAACTAGCACGGTTTTTTCGCAGCTGTTGGATGTTTGTGAGGACCTGGCGGGGGTACCAACGACGTCCATTGTGAATGACGGAGGGGTTGCCCCTGGGGCGCACCCAGCGTGGCTACCGCCACGGGGTTTTGGGCTGGATGTAAAATCCTCCCAAGCATTAGTGGTTGAGTCTGCAATGCCCTGGAGCACGTTGCGGGTGGCGCTCAAGGCGCGGTGGAGGCTGTTGTGGACGTACCAACGGGCGCACAGAATCCAGCCCACTGCCAACCATTCCCCCTGCTGCCGCCTCTGCCCAGTGCAGCCCGGACAGGTGGAGACGCTAGAACATTGCTTTGGTGGCTGTCGGAACGTTGTGCTGCATGGTATGGCCAACAAACGCCAT